>VCRD01006201.1:0-28766 GCA_006783055.1 Trinorchestia longiramus
TATCGTAGCAGAGACACCCTCCCCCGGGCGTGTCAGGCAGTGCATGTGTTGTCGAGCCCCATTCTTGAATAGTTACCCCTAAGTCTTTATTTTCTTCCATGTATTCAGCTCGTGGGAGGCCTCTACCGCACTGGGCCTACGCCGATGGTTGGCCCGTGCATTTTACTTGAGTTAGCCCTTAAACTTCATTTGTATTGTATATCAATATTCCAGCATTAATTTGATTACCTAGCAGAATAGCTCAAATATTTTACATGTAATTTTACTTGTATTTTCCGTGTTATGCAGTATTTTATGTTTGCATGCGTTATTTTTGCAAAAGGAAATAATGCACTGTCTTAGCTGATCTGTAACCGTATGTTGAAGAGGCATTGTAAGCAGAGCGATCAATAAACGCCTCACATCCTAAGGTCGAAAGAGTTTCCTTTCTCCTTTTTAAATAGGCTTTAGTCCTCAGAGACATCTCGCCTTAAAAGGGGTTTAAGGAACCACCTTGGGAGGACAAACTATTACATATAGTTTTGTCGCAAGGGAAGTCGACTGTCGTAGTTGAGCACATAACAGAAATCCTTCTGTTGCTCTAACGGACTAATTACGGCGCAGACAGTCATACGCCTTCCTAACGGTACCGCCGTAGCTGAGCACATAACAGAAATCCTTCTGTTGCTCTAACGGACTAAATACGGCGCAGGCGGTACCGACACATACACACGAACCTCAGGAAGGGCAGAAAAACAAGTGCCCCCCGAAAAGGTAGCTGCACAGAAGACAGTCCTTTTCTCGAACCCTGCACGTCGACCGCACGACGGTATCGACAGGTAGACCCTCCTTTTAGATTTGCAGTGGTGACAAAATGTTGTCCACTTAGACACGAAAGGTTCTTTCTTTGAGAAACTGTATGAAATACATAGTCACAGTACCCCGTAAGCCGTATTCATGCACTTGACGTAGAATTCCACGCCTCCAGACAGTGCAATAGGCTATAAATAAGGCAAAGAAAATACACAATGTATATTTATGGGCCTTGAAATTCTGAACCAGAGTTGTCTATAACCGAACTAAGGGTTTGGTACCTTTCAGGCTCTAAATATCTCACCAATCGAACGTTGACAATCTTTTCGAGTAATTTTCAAACTGTGGCGAGACTGCCACGACGGATCTCTGTGATCTTAGTCAGTCTATCTCCCAGCTTACGGCACAGGTCACAGTGAAATTCGATGAAATCGGTACGAGTCAGTGGTGAACTATCATCGTCTTTTATATGGAAAAATGTCAAGTTCCGTAGGGAACGCCGGATCCTCGTTTTCAGACGGTGAAGTGGGCAGTCACTGAGCATATCGACCCCACCGAAGTAGCTGGCACCAGCATTTCTCACTGGGACCATCAGTTGTTCTAGTGTTTAGTCAGTAGTTCATACGGTTCCAAAGTTAATTCATGGGACTATGGTTGTCTGAGTGAAGCATTTCCACTCGCAGAGAAAGGCTGCGATTGAAAAGACATGAAGATATTCCACAGGATAAATGAAATATGAATCCCAAAGACTTAAAACAATCTTCAAAACAAATTACGTTATATTATTGTCGTTACTGTTGTCTGTAAACCTGAAGTGCGCTAGAAAATACAAATAATATACGTGAGACACCGAACTGCATTCGTGTGAAATAATTTGGAAATATGGTCTCGCATCGTGCATTCGATTTTAATTCACCGAACAAAATTTCAGTCACTTTGCTGTTATTATCATAAGCACTGAATAATCTTACCACCGTTCGTATCAATCTCTTTAAAAAGTTTGAATTTTTCAACTCTGAGTTTTGAAGTTTCTAACGGAATTCTATCAGCCGACTTATATCCTCCAAATAAAATGTTTTTCAGTACATAACACCGATTTCTGCTAAACGTATCGAAGTACGGACTCTGTAACGCTAAAATCTACCGATGTCGAAAGCCGGCATAGTCCTCACATCAAAATGATTACACATGGCGGATTTAGTATTTACATGTTACGAGCAAGTGTGGCACAGGCTAGCTTTTCCATAGGTTCGCTTCCATCCTGTTCTCACCATAACCGTATCCTCGATTTTCATAATTCTCACCCTTCTTTTCAAACATGACATATTATATCTGGTTTCATTCCTGTCACAATCGTGATTGAGGCAGAATAGTTATGATTTTTCTAAAATATTTATTTCGCTTTAACTGATACACCGAACAAATCAGGTTGTCATCGTTTCTTTGATGCATATTATATCATTTCCATTTTTTGCCACTATATGAGAATCGTGGTCTCAATTATTAAATTCATGAAAAAAATTAAATAAACTTCCAATTATAAAACAAAACAGCATATTTTTAAGACAGTTGATACATGGAATACAATTTGACTGACATTTTAAATTGCCGCATTGCAAAAAATTTTGATTGGAAAATATTCTATGGTGGTTCAAATAATAGCGATTCCAACAACTGAAGCCAGAGGGAAGAAGAAAACAAATGAACTCTGTTACTCTCTATATTTGGGAACAACTTATACATGTGACAACTTACCAATATGGGTCAATGCCAATGACATACTACAATGAGCAGTGAAATTTCCAAGTTGACAAAAGAAAGGAAAAGAAAATGTCTCACCATACTTCATTAATACACGTAGCTGGATCGGGAGTGAGTCGCGCAACATATCCAACAATTCATTGTGGACCGATTGATGCAGTCACAACTGGCCTACGTACAAACTTCAGATCATCTTCGTTTTCATCAGCACTTGCAGCCAGGTTAGTCACGTGTGAATGAGGACTCGGACTCTATGGGCACACGAAGATATTCCACAGAATGAATAAAACTAGTCATATTCGAGAACGTACTTCATAATAAAGAAGGACGTCAGTTAAGATTTCTAAAAATGAATGAATAATAAAACGACATAAGTTATACATTTAAATTGAATGATATTAAAAGAAACAGCAGATCAAAGGTAGATGATCACTCCAGCTCTAAGTCAACTCGGTAATTGACTACAATTTAATATGCAAGTAGTCAAAGCTTGATCACACATCACCTCAATAGAATTAACATACGCTATGTCATATAAAGTCCGACGTGAAGAGATATTGCATTGAGTAGGGCGTGGCCCTCCTAAGAGCCGCTCTGTTCAGGAACGCGTGTGATGTAAATATTCACTACTATGCAAAATCAGAATGAGACATACCAGTCCATAGAACGTTCGGACATCAATGTAATTAAGTTCAAAATTCGCTCAGTCATATTCAAAATTTACTCAGTCCTGTCAAGTGAACTCCGCCAAGCAAATAATTTTATTAAATTCACTCTAGAAATAGAAAACATTTCCGATAATAATCTTCTCCATTGCCGTAACTATCGGAGTATCACATGCGCTGATGTCCCAATTTGTAAATGACAAGATCGTTTCAGGGTTATTTAATATATGCAAATTCACAAAAGCAACATAATGGACGCCTCAACTGAATTCGCATCCATGTCAATTGTTCGCAGTGAACATAAATGCATATTCAAGAAAACGTTTAATTTATGCAAATGAACTGTACAAGTGAAAAAATATAATTTTTCAAATGAAAGATCACAATAAGCAAGAAACGATAAATATAACAAAATTCATATTGGTTTCAAAATGGTATCAGGCCTTCGATATCTCCGCTCACACTGGCGTGTGGTTAAACTGAACGCAGCTTCAATTTCGCAGCAAATTGAATTTAGCAGCTAAAATGAAATGAATTTAATGTTGAATGCAATTCCCTATCCTGCAACAATGACTCGACAAGAACTTGAAAGAATAATCCTTACACGGGTGGAAACGAACAGCGGATAGTAAAAATAAAAATGTATTTAGAACTCTATCAGAAGGCAACTATTTTTTCCCAAAGAAATCTCTAATTTGCATCCAAGTTGGACCAACATTGGACAAATAGTAATTAAATAAATGAACAAAAAACAAAGAACCATAAAATTGAACGAATATCCGAAAATAAGCTAATAAATTGGGAAGCGACAGCATCAAATATCAGCGTAACACAAAACGCGAAGAAAATACAATCTAAGCTCACAATTTGATCACAATGGATAACAACATAATGAAAATCACACGAAAATAAAAGAGAACTTTAACACAAAAATATCCCTAACATTGCAGAACAGAGAACAGTTCAAACAGAAAACACAGATACAAGTTATCACTACGCACATGAATAAACTATTGAAGATACGCGAGTTAAGCGTTCAAGGTACAGTATTAAATCGTTCATGGTACAGAAATAAATCGTTCATGGTACAGAAATAAATCGTTCAAGGTACAGTATTAAATCGTTCAAGGTACAGAAATAAATCGTTCAAGGTACAGAAATAAATCGTTCAAGGTACAGGAATAAATCGTTCAAGGTACAGGAATAAATCGTTCAAGGTACAGTATTAAATCGTTCAAGGTACAGGAATAAATCGTTCAAGGTACAGGAATAAATCGTTCAACGTACAGGAATAAATCGTTCAACGTACAGGAATAAATCGTTCAAGGTACAGGAATAAATCGTTCAAGGTACAGGAATAAATCGTTCAAGGTACAGGAATAAATCGTTCAAGGTACAGGAATAAATCGTTCAAGGTACACTAGTTAATTGTCTAAAGATACACGAGAAAATCAGGCAAAATATACGAAAAAAACGCTCAATGTAAACGCATAAACTTGTACTAATCGTCAAAAATAACGCAAAACATAAAGACAGTACTTTATTATTCTTCTGAAGAAAGCGAACGTGTATGCTTTTGAGTGAATAAAATTGGACAATCAAAAATGAAATCAACGAAGCGAAGAACAACGGTTCCTGAAGCATCTTTTGTTTAAAAACTGCCGCAGCTGCAGCACCTACAAACCAAGTTTATTCTAGTAAATAAAAACCAAAATATAAGTTGTTTCCCAGCAGTTGGTGTGGCCAGAAGATGTGCCATCTAAATAAATGTGGTGTCAATAACAAAGTATCTCATTAAATCGTGTTGAGGTGTACGCGTGACAGGATACCTGACCAAAATACGACTACAACAATCCATCACTCGACGTCACATGAAAGCTAAGACTGAACGCACAATGTGTAACTCTGATATTACAGTCATGAGAGTAGTCGTACAGTCGCACAATTAACCACACAGTCGTAAGAGCGGAGGCGCAGACCAGGATGCAGCAGCCGAGTTTATATGAAGTCTTCTATCACAGCCATGTCCAAGCACTGGAATTTGTTGCGAGCTGGGGAGAAACGTTTCAACAAATTTATATAATAAAGTTTACTCACGCTAGTGAAGCTCTACAAAGTCAAGGGAGTACACATAATTTACAAAAATAATGGGAGTGAGTGCGCTAAATCAGTAGTACTCGTACATGCAACATCCACAAATTTCAGCAAGAAAAAATATATGCAGCATACAGAAACCGTTCAAGCGTTAACATACACAGGTCGGATTTCCACCAAATGATAATGAGCACAGCTAAGCAGTATCACACCTGAAATGTGCAGGAGTTACTAAAACTCCTAATGAACATCTACTCAATATTTATGGATGCCTTTTTTCAAAATAATCTTACCTTGATCCCTTAAATGCTAGTCATACTACAAGGAAACACATATGCATATTGGCCACTTGAATCAGATTTTATGTCATAAATAAAATACTAAAGCTTAAACAGGAACACCCGCATCTAAATAATCAAAAAATCTTAAATTAAACATATGTTAAAGAAAATTTTTAAATGATCCGAAAATGAACTTTCCGTTTCTAGAAAGAGTAGAAGTTAGTTCAATAAATTTGCAAAACGTGTCAAATGACACAAAATGAACCACATTATACTTTTTAAAATGAGTATTTGTCTAAAATATCAAATATTAAAAATATCACTGATAGCAGAACATTTTGAAACTCATTTCGGTGACCATTAGCAGTGCCATAAACATCGACATTACATGTTGGTGTTAAATAAAATTAGAAAACTGACCAGCTAATTTTAGTTGAGCCGTTAGAAATTTTTTCTTGTGAAATATACAGTATATATTTCATTACACAAATAATTTTATGCAATTTATAAATAAAGGAGCATTTGAGTAGTTTTAATCAATTACCTCGTACCATTAACAGGTAACATATATTCATCGAAAGCAAAACTCAGTCGGTTCTTAGGCTCAAAAAGTTGTCCATGAAGACTTTACCTCGCGTGCTACACTTTTTTCAGCTGTTCTGAGGATTTTGTACTGAATGAAAAAAATTACTCCATACACGGTCTGGTGAATGAGGTGGGCAAGCCTAAGTCCGACATTTTTTCCCATGAGATATTTGTGGTATATAGTCTACCGTTATCATGAGAAGTACATCGTTTCTCCTGACTTCTGCTGGGTGTTTTTATATAATTTTGCGTCGTGTTGCAGCTGCGGGCAATATAAGTCTGCAGTTAGTGTCTGATGGCGGTTTGAAACTCGTCAAGATTGACGATACCTCCATGCACAAAGCATTTCTCTTCCAACATAAACTTAAGTTTGATTTATGTGCACATGTATTTAGTGCCATATGAGAATGACCTGTGAACGCTTTTTAAAAATGGGCAATTCACGAGTAATGTTAAACCATTGGAAGTTAGGAATGCGTTCTGATATTCTATTTCTCATAAACGAAAATTATTAGATCGTTTAGAATGAAATGTCAGATTCTCTTGTGCACCAAATTTGGTAATCGGTAACCACATTTCCGTATTGACTTCTCACGTATGAAAAAAAGAAATTTTCCAACAAGCGCTCAGTACGGTGGTTAGATAAAAACGAAGCACTAAATCACAGTCCAAGAAATAATGTTCACCAAAAAAAGTTACATTTGTCAATTTGGCGATCCATTGCTGGTGTCATCGACTACAGCTTTATGAAATCTGGTACGTAAATTCGGCAGATCTATGCATCAATTGCATCAAATCATGCGTGAATTTGCAATAGAGTAAGATTACTCGATAGACAGCCCAAAGTAGCTGAGTAGGAGGTTTTGCCACAACAAACACTAATCAAGCTACAGGTGCTGAACTTGAAAGTTTTCTGTCATCCCCATTAACACCAGACATTGTGCGAACCATCACGTCTTCAAGGCATTAGACAACACAATGCCAGGAAAAATCATTGAATCGTTACATGCCAAATCCGCCTTCCGTGACTTTATCAGCTCTTGCTCTCCAGGGTACTTTACTGCCGGCATAAATGTTACCTATACGACGACAAATTAGTATTGATAATGTAGATGCATTCTTTGATTCAACTTTACAGTTTTTTGTCTTCGATAAGGTAAAATAAATTCTCTGTTCCAACTCGAATATTTCATTTTTACCGCATGATATCCAAGATCTATATCACCAGCTTGGTCGACTGGTGAGCGAGTCTGCTTACGAGCGGGAAGACCCGGGTTCGAATCCCGCTGCCGACATGGTTGACGCGGCTAGAAATACGGCATGGGACTTGGGTAAACAACCGAATAATTATCGAAGTAATTATCCGACCCAAGAATGGACCAAAAGGTTCGTTCCTATAGCCTCATTCTATTCTATTCTATCTAAGAGTAACTTCTATGAGCTGAAGAGCTGCCGGTGTGACAGTACAACTACTTTTACAAAAAGTCGTCCCGTGATAATAGTGCTCTTGGTATTGAAAGCATCATCTATGAGAAGGAATCTGTGAGTGAACAACCCCCAAGTAATTCTTTCATGATGTTGATAGCTATTAAATTGATATCATCATGGCTGTTACATCGACAACTGTAAAAAATTCATGCTATTGCTTTTAATAACCCAATCTTGACGACCAGTAAAAGATTGCATTCATAAATTGTAGTTTTATGTACCCTCTAGTAAGTTCACAATTCAGCACATCGTGTAGGGAGACCTTTTTCACATGAGAAAGTATACCAATCAGAAACACAATCTTATGATCTATGCTGGAAAATGTACCATTGAGTTCGCGAATTGAGGATGGAATTAGATGAAGTCAGTCATAACTCTACTTCAAAAGAACTTACAATACACTTGACCAAGTTCCGAGCCAGAGGCAAACTCCACAGATAAAGAAAATACAAACAGCCTACTTACCCACGGTGTTACGGGTGCATACACACCGCACTCTAGCACTAACGAATCAACTATAAAAGGATGTTCATTGCTCACCAGAGAAATAGAACGTGTCGAGGGCATTCTCGACCTGGGGCACAAAGGGCGCGGGCTGTTCGTGCAGGTTTTCCCAAGTGATGTGGTTGAAGATGGCCATCTTCTTGAGGTCCTGAAGCGTAGCGCGTTGCTCCGGCTCGTACGTCAGCAGGCGGTCGACGGCAACCATGGCCTCGGGAGACAGACTTTCGTGGTCGCTTGGCCACATAATATCTGTAACAGGGAAAGAATGTGATGTCAGGACTAGTGAAGGATAGGCAAAAATAGAAGTTACAAGACGCCTCCAAAGAGCAAGAGTATAAGTTCCGTTGCATGAAATATGATGGGATGAATGACATGAAAAGGACTTCCGCGAAAGTGAGAATACTATTTAGAAAATATGAGAGGAAGATAAAGGTTGCGATGTAGCTTATAAGAAAACTTGAAAGTTCCGTGGAAATTCCACAGTTTAGATTTGATTAATTTAAGATTATTATAGACGAATGTGTTGAAGATTTACGACTAATTATTGTTTTAAATGCATATTTTTCATAAATATATTCAGAACTTCTATTTTATATTTTATATACGATAACGTGGTCTAAATATCATCGTACCCGTGGAAATTCCACTATTTAAAAATAATAAAATTAAGGATCTATGAAATAAAATACATTTTTCAGTTTACCCGTGGTACTATCGGGACCTGACTATTTTTTATGGATCTATACAGAACTTCCTTTCTGTATCTTATAGCCGTATAGGAGGAAAAGGTTAATGAAGGGAAGAAATGGCGTATTTTATAGTAATCTGGCACCTTTAGTATTCACAATACAATGCTTATAATACATGCATACCCGTCCGGATTTCAGTTGAATAATTTTTATCCAGCAATAGATAGGAAGAAATGGGACGGACACAGAGAGAGAGAGATATATACTGTCTATTATACAAGTAGATGGACAAAAAAACACTGCATTATGTACACGTGCAGACGACACGTAAGTGACGGTATAATTGGGTAACATGACTTCTGTACGGAACATGCTTAAGAATTGAGACTACAGGCTGCATATGCCCTCGAATACGAGCCAAAAGTAAAAATCTTACAATATCTAACCACACAGTCGTGTAAAAGCAATTTTTTATAATATGGCTGAAATCGAAGAAAGAGAGTACGATGGTTGCATGATCTGATTGCGTTTTACATACTTTAGTAATTTCTGCTTCAACAAAAGCTACGTCAAAAATCTCCCATGAAGAGAAGAATGTATCAAAACGAAGCATGTACAGTAGACGCATCTAACGCGAGTCCTAAGAAAGAAAACTTATATTGGAACAGTTTAAAAGACAACAGTAGACCCAACAAATTAAGGTTTCATTAACAGATCGAAAACGAATCAACTAATTACTTCATGACACAATTTTAATTAAAGAACTTACTTAAAATGTATTGCAAGCGCATAACGAAATAAACGGCCCGCATAATGCAATAAATGGGACTGCAAACCTCTGTTGAGAATATTGTGGAAAATTAGTTTCGGATTCTCGTCGTTGAAGGGCGGCAGGCCGGTCAAGAACTCGAAGAGGCAGACACCCACGGACCACCAGTCAACCTTCGGGCCTGTGGATGAGTAAGTCGCTGAAAATACGGACACTTACAATAGATACAGAAGCACGTTTACTAGTATGTACACGTATTGTCATGCCAGTAAATGAGTCGATAAAGGATAAAAAAATAAGAAACATCGCGCTGTGCACAGCAGCCACTAATTGAGTTGGAATGGAAGGGTTACGCCTAGTTGCAAACCCCAATGACGTTATTGTATACATAATTTTATTTAAAAAATTAGGTATATTCTACAAGCAATCAAAGGGTCTAGTTACCAACAAAAAATATATCCTATACACGAGCACCTATAACAAAATATTGAGCAGGCAAATGCTACTCTACTTCAAGGGCCAACAAGTGTTTCGCTGTACATATAATTTTGAGCCTGACTTCCCCTAATATTGTCTTACTGCCAAAAAATATTGTTCAAAAAACCCAAGTAAGGAAGTGAGATGAACCGCCACTGTAATACCATGGGGCAATCTGAGCAGGATCTCCGGAGCGAGGTAATCTGGGGTGCCAAGGATCCTCTCCTCAGGTTTGATTTCTCCCGGGGGTATATCCTGGGGAGCTCTGCCTCTCCTTACGCTCTTGGGAGGACGCCGAGGTGTCGGGCCTCCAGTAAAACAGGGAGGCGTGCAGGGAAGTTCACCTTCAGCGGTCTAACCAACCAAGGAGTTATATCGTCAGATTAGTCAAGCAATGCACGTGCCAATGAACACAAAGTTTATATTACAGCATGTTGGTGGAGACTCTAAAGTGGCCAGTAACACCGATGCAGTAATGAGGGGTCATACGAGTCCCTTCAAAAATGGACTCTACATACATGACTTCGTTTTATTTAAATACAATTAATTTAGATGAGCCAGTGGCCAAATATCGCACGAGTAGAATTCTTAGCTGTAGCTTCAAGCTATAGGACCAGCTTTACATATGTAAGCTCAAGTAATGAGCGATTAACAGTGCCGAGAACATAGGACAGGCATTAGAACAATGGTTCCCAAACCGTGGCAAGCGAGTACTTTTGAGGTTATTGAGTGATATTCTGTTGTTGGCAACATGGACTTGAACCCTTTAGCGACCAATTTTTTTTCTAATTTGTACGTCTAAGCTCACGCAATGATGCAATATACACTGATGCAATGAAGCACGCTGAGAGCCAAGCAGCCAAAAGAACGACGCTGTAACATGCCGCCGCGTTCAAACCTAATAGCAACCTCATATTGCTCACTGTTTAATTATTAGAACAATTCTCCCAAAGACTGTAAAAGAGGACCGTATGGTCCTTTTCGTCGCTAAAGGGTTAAAAGTCGCCATAGGCCGTAGCGGTTCACTGCGACAGCTAGTTATCCGCCTGTTACTAGACTGTGAAGGTGTTTTATTATCTGGTATATTTTAGATTTGTGGATTGTGGATCGAATATAATTTTACTTTTCTTGCGTTTTAAACGAGATAATGTTCTTTTCTAATGGACTGTTGTGCAATTATTCAAATTTGCAAGAGCTCTGAGCTAATTCATTACTTTTTATTGTACTTGCTTGTTTGGCTATTTAATAGATACAACCACACTTTTTCACAGGATCTGATAACATGCAGATTCGAAATTATAATCCGATGTGCATAAGTATGGTTTCATTGAAATCGATCGCAAAAATGAAGCACTTCCGCAGTGCGTGGTCTGCATGAAGACACTTTCCAATGAAACTATGACACCCAGCCTGCTCAAATATTTCGAGACATAACACACAGACATGAAAGACTGAGATCAGCGTTTCTTAAGAATCTGAAGCAGCATCGCTAGGACAAGTTTGACTAGATCCACCAGAAGGCAGAACAGATTGTCAAGACATCGTATGAAGTAGCTTCCCTGGCGGCCAAAAACATGAAGGCGCACTCCATTGCAGTCTCTCGTCATGTCATCTGCAAAAAAAACTCTCAAGCACGTGGTTGGAGAGAAGCCGGTGGTGAAGTTGGAAAGTTTGTCTTTTCCAAACAAAACTGTACAGCACCGTATTGAAAAAATGTTCAGCGACATTGCCGATAGAATGATGGCAAGAGAATTGGATAAGGTCGTTTTCATTTCACTCATTCATTCATTCAATGTATTTTTTTTAACATTTTGTAGACGAATTTGCTTATGTGTACCGCCAATGCTCACATTCCTAGCCGGAGTATGGAAACTGTGGAATGGTTGGGAGAGCGCAGACGTAGCAGCTGTGGTGCTCGTGTTTGCTTTGGCTGCGATGACAGTCACGTCAGTGGCTGCAGAGGCGTGTAGGTGAGAAGATGAGCTCAGGCTTATCTGATGTGATGCACTGGTCCGGTCAAAAGGTAAGTCGCTCTCGCTGTACCATCGTGCAACCTAAAAGTTTGAAATTTGAGTAAATGTATGCAAGATGTTTGATATAGTTAAACACTTTTCTGTTTCATTAATAACTACTGTCCGTATGAAAAGTATAAAAATGGCATGAACAGAAATAAAACGCGGGTAATAAACACACCCAATACACCAGCAGGCAACGTACTAGTAGGCGAAAAAAATCACGAGCTCCAACAACCACCGCTGCTTTCTCCGGTAACTAAAATAGAATAAACCATTGTTACAGGAACGAGTCGCTTTGTCCATTCTTGGGTTGCTACCCAAGTCCCATGCCCGTACCTGTTTTTCAAATTTGTGTGCAACTGTTAATGACTTGAAGCTCAGGAGTGACGACGATGGTCCAATGGTACAGGTAGAATAAAATGCAATGTAGAATCAAGGTTGAGGCGAAAAGATGCTCAGAAAATAAAGCTGTTATTTCAGAACGTTGAGCCATGGAGACCTAGCAAGAAGTTCTGTTACAGATCAGTGTAAGTTCATCTAGCCTATAAAGTGGGTACGCTGCATAATTATAAATTCTAATTCATTGGAGCAGTGACCAATAATGATACGCACTGGGATGGGTATTTGGTAAACGTTACGCACACCTCCATCCGCAAAACTGCCGAAAAGAAAAAATCGTAACATCCGTCATTACGTTTGCAGAAAATAAATCAAGAAAATTATAGCTACAAATTGTTATCACTGGACACATTGAGTTGGAACGATTTGAATTACTACTGAAAGTTCATTCATGAAACACACAGAGCAAAGAAGGAGGTACACGAGTCCAATATTATGAAAAAGTAAAGTTAAAACAGGAAAAAATGACGTTAAAAGAAGAAAAGAAATGAATAGGACATAGAGATGAAATGAGCTTGATTGATGTTAAATTAATAATTATCTTTAAATTTCCACACTAAATTCAATATTAGAACAACCAATACTTATGAATTAGAATATAACCAAATGATGAAATTATTCATGGATATTCTTGACAAAATAACAACTTTCACTCAATTATAAAAACTACCGATTAAGTTCAGATGTTTTGACACTGAGAGCTTTCTCTCTGAAAAAGAATAGAGATCGTGAAAGAAACCAAATAAAAACGAATAAAATAGAATACGGTCACTGAATACAACGAAAGTAAGAAAAGAACTTGTTTCAAGTGCTGAGGACTGAAAATATAAGAAGAAATTGGAAGGTTGAACTTGTAAACAGAAGGTAGATAAAGGTCATCTGCCATACAATGCTGTCAACAAGTACGTCTCACTCCAGGCATATCAACACATCCTTGATCGCAACACTGCTCGCAAATACAACTAAAGTTACAAAGAAAATGTTGATACAAGTAAACATTGATTTGGATGATCATGAGGTGAACTTGGAATACTAATAAACGCATTACCTACATTGTTTCAGCGAAAATTTCAGCAGAAAATATCCGGTTCTAAATCGAGAAAAACTGGAATAGAATCACGAAGGAAGATGTATGGTAAAACTAAGATACGACGGAATTACGAATGAAGTCCTTACAATTGTCCAGTCCTTAACTTGGCAAAAATTTCTAACAGATCTTATCGTCGCTTACTGAACGACAAAATATACCGCGCGTTTTTCAACAAACGACGCAGACAAATTTTCCGACCACAGAAAAACATCGAATAGCCGACCGCAAATAATTCTCACTTTATGTAAATAGAACGCGACAACTAGAGAACAAGTTAACTGAAACTCGTTCTTCATAATGCTATACATGTATTCACTAGACGCATAAATTACTGGATAACATACAAATGCATTTGTATAAAAACTATTACAGTACTGTATAATACCCAACAGCTGGCTTCGCAAAAGGACCTGTTCTAACGTTATGGTTCTGGAAAGCAAGTCAGCGTTCTCACCTCAGGGAGAGGGATGAAAATTGGTAAATTTTAAGCAAAATAACCTTTCCAAGTTAACAGGAATAGACTTTGAACTTAAAACTGTTTCAAAATAGTAAGAATGATCAGCTATATAAATCGTAAAAACGGTTCGTAAACCATACCGGCGATCAAATTCTAGTACGACATACAACTAGGGAGTAGCCATAGAAGTAAATGATCGCAACTTAAATCAATCGGAACATTCCAGCTAACCTCTTCTCAGACGAGTAATATCTCACTAAATGGAAAAAATAGTAGTTTTTGATAAATGAAAACAAACGATAAATTAATCTACGAAAACAACTGATTAGACACTAATTGACAAAAATTAGACTTCACTTTGTGATTTGGCACAAAATGTTGGATACTATGACTGTTCATGAAAACATCACATAGTACAATTTTACATGTCACAAATCACACACTCAAAAAACAAGAGATCGCAAGAAAAAGAGATAACTGCAAAAGTATTAGTAAAGTAATAGTAAATTTTCAACGAATTTCACCTCTTGGTTCGCTTGAGAAGCAACAGTCTTGTTCGATGACCTTACGTCCGCCTGATCAGAGAACACCTCATCGTCATGCGTGGAGTCTGGAGCAGAAGAGGTGACGTCTGTCAGGTTAGAAATAGAGGATGCTGGCACCATAGAGCAGTTTTTGTCGGCCTCTTTCACTATTCAGAAGCGACACAGGGAATAAAAATTTCTAAGCAAAGCAACACCAGAGTATTTTGACCATTAGTCGTGCCTTGTGAATACAACTCACTTACTTAGCTGTCACGCCCTCTGGTTGCTCATATACAAGGCATCTTATTTTTTTTAATTAATAACTGGCCCAGCCCATACTAGTCTGAATAAAGAATTCATTTTTTTCATTGCCAGAACTGAGCAGTCGTAATAAAAACGACTTGACCACGAATACAACAATTTTATAAAACAGCGATCAAATATTATAACAAGCATTTACTCGTAAAAAGTCTTAGAATAAACTGTAGCAACAGACACGAGCCGAGTAGTTCATTTTCTGGTTGCAACTCAAGTCTGATGCCGTCAGAAATCAATCACGCACAGACAATAAAGTAGGAGCAATCGCAAAGTGGAAGGAGGATAACAAAAGTCAGCGTTCTTCAGGCAATCACAAGCACGTGGGTAAGAAAATAGAAAAGTGGTCGTTTCATAAATACAGAATCACATGAATTAAGTCTCACATAATCAGTAACATCAGAATCGTCATTATTTCTTTTATTCTGTTATATCAAGAATGCATTCAGAAGAACTGCCGGGGTTATAGTTAATTTGGAGAAAAAGACTGACTATTTGATGTAACTTGGATAATTACTCTAGCCTATTGGTTTTTTAGCTGTCTCTTTGGACGTCTGATCAGACCTCGAATCAGTACTTTAGAACGATGGGGTATTTTTATCCTGTATTAATGAACTAGTCCGTGGAAATTCCACGGTTAAAAATTTGGATAATTCTTTTGGCAGGAAACCATTTTCCATGCATGGAGCTGTAGGATTCTGTAATCCACGGGAGACATGAGCCACACACTTCAGTACTTTCTGCGACAGTTGTGGTTCTGAGTCTGCACCTGGTATTAAAGATTTACGACGAATTATTGTTTTAAATAAATATTTTTCATGAATAAATAGAGAACTTTCATTCTGTATCGTATCTACCGATAACATGGCTGTGGAAATGTCAAGGTTTAAATGTGATAAAATTAAGGATCTATGAAATAAAATACATGTTCCAATTTTACATAAAAATTAATCAAATATACATATTTAATAGGATAACAGGAACAAAAGTCAAAGTAGTTATTCACTTCAGATTCTAATTTCAGTTCAATAATTTTTCTTCAGTAATAGATCAGATGGAGGGACAGAGATAGAGTATACACTGTCTATTACATAAGTAGGTACGAGTTTTGAATCCGTTCACGGTGCATGCAGAAGCGATATTTTCGAGCATCTGATTCGATTATAAAAATTCTTTCAAAACTAATTCAGAGACCTTACGTGTCCAGCGAGTTTTATCATTAGTTTCTGTCCGTTATTTTTCGTTAGTATTCGTATATCATCGTCTGACAGCCTTACATCGTTGACGGCAGTAGGATATCTTAGGCACTCGTTTAGGTGTCCTCGAAGTTAGTCATTTTTCTAGAGAGATTAGTTTAAGCAGATGAAAACGAAGTTACTAGCTGAAGTTATGGTATTTTGTTATCCTTTTATTGCCTTTCGTGAAATTCACTTAATTTTATTGATGTCTTGTATAATTTAGCGCGCAATCAGTCCACGCTTAACCAGTCATTTCAACGAGATAATACTACGTCGTATTTTGGTGAAAGTTCCTTACAATCAAACCTAGAAATCTGCTAGCATTTTTAAGACTTTCTTTACTTGCTTGTCATGCTAAAGGTCTTTAGCAGTAGCAATACCACTAACTTTTTGTAGCTCAACTGCTTCAATAGGTGTCATTCATTATACAATACGTTAGAAACGCCGGATATTAACAGTTACATGCATTAGTGGATATTTGTCAACGCTGAATCCCACTTGCCAGGTTTCGGTCCATTGGAAGAGTCGGTTGAGGTCAGTTTGAAGTCAGTCGGCGTAGCTCAGAGACGCTCTGTGGCATAATTTCATGCCATCTGCAAACTTGATTTTACTCATGATTCTAATGTTAACCACGTTGACGTAGGTAACGAAGGGGAGCGAGCCTTAACAATCCCTTGACGGACACCTGATGTTACATGTGTCCAGTCATTAAATTGGTAATGAACCGTCACGCTGCGTGCGACAGGTAAGCCAGTTTCACATCTACCGAGAAGTTGCCTTGTATATCATAGGCTTTCAGCTTGGCCGTAAGCTTTTCGTGGGGAACTGTATCGAAGGCTTTTTAACAATCGAGCTTAAGAAAACTATTTACACAATAGAAATCTATCACCCAAGGATTTCATGTTACTTAATAAACCAACATACATAACATGTTGTCCACTATATTCTTTCTCTCTCAATTACGTCTAATAATGTTTCTAAGCACTACCGTTACTCCACGCAAAAAGAAGTTTTGTTTTAACTTCTTGTTTTCATGAGCAAAAGAAAAACAAATCATGACTTCACAATTTAAACATCAAGACAGTTTTTAGGGCCTACTGTCAGAGGAGAAAGGGCCAAGGCTGAGGCAAAGCATATCTACCCGGTGGGGAAGCACGACTGGTAGAGCCAGACACAGCTGAACAAGGTAGCTGGTCACCAGTGTCAGCTGTCGAAGCTGACGTACACAGCTCCTCCTCGTGGCTTAGAAGTTTGCTCCTGGAATCATCATTGAACAATCTAATGTTATTGTAAAGCACAACACACCTCAAGTCAATCACCCAGTAATAGCAAATTTTGCTCTTATGAAGGATATGTTGGAAAATAACGTTAATTAAATTCTATTAAAGTACCCTAAAGAAACAAAGTTCAGTAAACTAGCAAGAAACAATCTCTCAGATAAATTCTATAATGCATAAGTGCAAATTTACTTTACAGATTAATCTGTTTAAATGAACTAACAAAACGACGTTAGCTGTAGTATTAGCTCATATAAACTTGGCACAAACCTTTTTTTCACATATACTGTATACTTTTCTCAACAAAAGAAGTTTAACCTATCAAAAAAAACTCAAACACATGAAAATATTGACGCTAGACTGAGTCGTTCAAATAAAACAAAACAAGCAAAATGTTTCGAAAAACTAGGAATTGTAACCAAAATGAAGAGCAAGTTTACTATGAATGAATTCACAAATTCAGCATACTTCTGGCAGCCTCCTCTTCTAGAGACAGAAAGCGAGAAAAGAAACTGAGGAGACTCCTATCCAAGAGTCGCTTTCAGGGTCCACCAATGACCACCGAGAGACAAACAAGAGACACTAGCCTTAATCTCTTATCCAAGTTGAGCAACCAGCATTACATGGTATTACAGTCGTCATGTAAAACGTATCTGCTCTATAACGGCGCTTAGACCCATGAATATTGCCTATTGCAGTGAAGAAATCTTGACGAAACGGGCACAAAACTAATTACGCAAGATGAAACTGGAACTACTTATTTTCTGGTGCTAAGTGAGAAGGAGGAAGCGTCATCTACGCTCAACTAATCTAACAGTTCTCTAACACTTGACCAACAACAGCATCTCACTATTGAAGCCGAGCCAACTAGATGTAGTTGAGAAGCCAGGAGCAAAACTAAGTTTCATAGGTAGGCTGGTCAAGGTTGATTGTGTCCTCAACATCACAAGTATTCAGGTGACTGTAGGGTCGGTAGCGAGGACCAGAAGTAAATTCGTAACTAAAAAAGCAGTCCTTAAAAAGAGACTGACTCGGGCAATCTTGATACACTTCACGTCGGATCAGATTAAAGCTCTTAGAAAGAACTATTTCTTACCGTCGTCATCGACTGCTGTTCAATTCTTCAGTGCAAAAGAATCTAATAACTTTCTCACACACTAATTTTTGTCTTTACCTCTGAATTAATCAACTAGCTGTCTGAATTAACGGTTCCATGAAAAACAATGCTCAATTATGAGAATGCAAAGTGTTTACAAAACTAATTGCACAAGCAGGCATGGATGCAGATTCTAAAATGAGTTTAATTAGTTTTCTTCATTATAACTAAATGTTGCCTAAAGTGCATTTTCCGGATACATTATTGATTTTCCCAATAAACTAACAATGGCAGCTAGAATAATTTAAGCCTAGAATTTTTAAAATGTTACCAAAATCCTTCAATGACGCACCTTGAAGTATACAAAGCGTCATTTTATGGTGGTTATTCAACAAATTTTAAGTTAACAGTTAAAGAGTACGAGTTCGACTCTCAAGAACTCTAGTAATTTGAGTCGGTAAACTTAGTTGACACTACGCAGTTCTGGTTGAAAATCAACTTAATATTACGCCCTGTGGCGAGAGGTCTAACAGTGTAGACGTTGTTTGTTTCCCTTGGGACGCTAATTAGATAAAATAATATAGTTGAATTGCTTGCAAGGCGTAGGAAATAAAAGGAACGAAAGAGACTGGTAATCTTCAAGAAGAGAGAGAGTAAAAGGAAGGGAGAGAATCTTTGAATCGACCCACACCGAATAACTAATTTTAATTATCGTTATTGTATTTCATATTCAATGTGAAATAATAATAGTGTCTGTCAAAGAAAATTTGAACTTTTGCGCTTTCAGTAATACTAGAAGTGAAAACAAGTTGAAATCTTGTTAGGGGATGAGAAAAACCGAGTGTCTTGCACAACGAACCCAATGGCAAGGGAATGAGAGGTTTACTTAGTAGTAAAGAATTTATGAGCTCAATCCTGGGAGTAGAGGGAGGTGTCAACCAAATTGAAGAGATAGGAGAAAGTTACAACTGGAAGTGTGATTTTATTAGAGTGTAAAAAATAAGTTAAGCGAATGAAGAAAGAATTTCTGACGAGTTTAACTGTGAGAGGAATTTCTGAAGTGAACGAATATGTAGTGACCATAGAGATAAACTACAATTAATGCGTGAGATGAAATTGTTGAAATGGTTGTCGGCAGATGAGTCCAAGGAAAAAGTAAGAAAAAGATCAATTTCAGATGGGCATCATTTACACATCGACTATTCCGAAGAGCTTCCACAAAGGAAGACTTGGAAAGAAATGCCAAGAGAATATTATTTGGCTTCGAGAGAAAACATTATTATCGATAGGAGGAAATTTAATGAAAGCAATGTGTAGTTGCGATGAGAGAACTGCACTATGAAGTACGGAATAATATCCACAAAGTCTTTTTACAATTCAACATATTTGTTACGAAAGCAAATGAAAAATTACATGCGTGGAAATCGTTGTAAGAGCTGATATTGAAACTTTCTTCTTAATTTAACAGCTCTATAGGGGCACCATTAGTTGCGCGAAACGCTAGTGGAGTTCTTACAATATTCTCAATGATGGTAATATAATAGTTCCTCGCACTCAACTGTAACCGATTTAGAATCTTAGCTCCTTGTTCAGTAACATTTGATTTCCAAATCGGTTTAAGCACACAAATGAAGATTCTTATTGACAGACAAATGAAGAGCATGTGCACTCAAGACAGTGAAAAGAATAAATTCGTCTTTGTTTATCCTCCACATTTCTTACCTTAGATTCATCGATTAAGTCTTTTTATTACTTCTGTTCGCCATTAAATTTGTGCAACTTAGAACCGCATTCCATTGAAAACATGAACCGCATTCCATTGAAAACATGAACCGCATTCCATTGAAAACATGAACCGCATTTACACTATTGCTTCTATTCTGAAAACTAGTTTTGTCTGTTTTCAATGCATCTATGATTCATAATTTTTTCAACTTATACACATAAGTAAGAAGAATATAAAAATAAAAATACATGCTAATATTTGTATAAAATGAGCAGAAGAATAGAAACGTCGAATTTAAAACGCTTCCAAGATTGCCCTGTTTGCAATCTTAGCCTTAGCTATATTTTAAACCTGAAATACACAGTGTATCATGAATGGTACAAACAGAAGTTTAGCATATAATTACTAATTCACTCATCAAACGTGCCTTACCGCATCATCATTGATACATACCAAAACCGAACAATCTCAAAACGTGTAAAATTTAAATGCACAGGTTGGTGCTTTTTTCACCCCTTAAAATTCTTTATCCTGTATATGAACTACATGCAGTAATGGGTTAGTAAAAAATAATAAATTATGTTCAGTATTCACTTACCAAGATCTAACTCTGCCAAAGCGCGAAGGCCGCGCCACAGGAGTGATTGCACCTGCAGCTTCTTGGTTCCCATCAGCTTCCAATTTCAAACCATCTTTATGGGCAGAGTTTTCTTCAATCTCCAAATCACCGCCCGCTTTCCCTCCTGCACGCACGGGCGACTTACGCGGAGTTAAAGCGTTCAAAAGAGCACCAAGATCTTCAGATTGCATTGGGTCTACATTTGTCTGAACTTCCATTGGAACAGCCTCGGGAGTCACGTTGAACATCTTCGGTAACGTACATTGTAGTGTATTTTTACGACAGACAGGACTTGATAAAATACTGTCAGACACTCCGGACGATTCATTATCATTTCTTCCATAGTTATCTACACACCGTTCAGGGAGAGAAGACTGATCCGGCAGACACCTAGG
Source organism: Trinorchestia longiramus (assembly GCA_006783055.1). Lineage (NCBI taxonomy): Eukaryota > Metazoa > Arthropoda > Malacostraca > Amphipoda > Talitridae > Trinorchestia > Trinorchestia longiramus. Next base: position 21,257 of record VCRD01006201.1, read on the forward strand.
TTTTGCAGTATGCAGTATTTCGGCGCTTGGATCATTGCTCAAACGTTGCATCACACTCGCAGTTTCGAGAGCCAAGGGAGGATTCTCAGACTGCATCTTACTACAGGCGCTCGACAACGCTCCCAAGTTTGCACGCTTAAAAACGCCCGTGAGACCGGTACCAGTAGTAGAATTCTTTTCTACCGACGAAGTTGACACAATTTCATACTGATCCTGATCATTGTCAAACCTTTGCACACTTTGAAGAAGAGTATGAACGCTGTCAGTAGGAATATCTGGTGAAGGTAGAGGAACAAGACTGGCAGTTTCAAGCTCCATGGAACCTCCAAATAGGCAAACATCATGTTCATCATCTCCAAATGTATGAACTTTTTTATGAGGATTGAACTTAGTTGGAGAGTGAACCGTCGATATCGATCGCTTCTGTCCTCTGGACGTCCTTACAACAACTGCTTCGTCAGTTGTACAAAAATCTCCTGTTTCAGTGTCAAGTTTCTTTCCTATGTCAGGAGTTGTCACTTCCGTTTTATGCTTATCACCAGGCAAACTTGACTTTCTATCATCATTTTTAACACTGCGTTCTTCAACAAAAGTATGTCCTGTTGGAGCATATACTGGTTGAACATTTTTTTCAGCTACGCTGGCATAGAACTCCTCTCGTGGATCCTTTCTTTCGATGGTCGACATGTCTTTGAAGAGGTTGGAGCCGAAGTGTGGATTGCCTGCCATAGCAGAAGCAGCAATACCGCCATCACCAGTTCTCTGGGAGGCGCTGGAACACGAGAGCAAGGAGCTGCCACCTACCGTCGCCTGACTGGGTATGGGAGAGCTTGTCTTTACACTTCCACCTTCACAAAGCTTCTGTAGGAACTTATTCTGTAATATAGGGGAGCTTGTGGCTAAGTTGGAAGTAGCGTCCGAATTACCAAAGCCAGCTACCCGACCCACAGGGGACATATGGTCCGCCAACTTGGACAACGCTCGAAGTCGCGGATGAATCTTCGATGCCCCAACGCACACCTTGTCTACATCAGCAAAACAGGGCACATCTCCTGCATCAGCGGCGCTCACTAGCTGCCATTTTTGACCATACACCTCGTCAGTTCTCGTGGCTACCTCCGATAGTGGTTTTGCTCCTTCGGCAGGGGATAATTTTGGCTTTCCAGAAATAGATTCAGTGCAGAAGTTATTGTTATTTGTACATATATTCGACTCGCTAAGGGTAGATTTTACACTTATTACTTCACTATCAGTATCAGATTTTTTGCAACGATAAGAAAGAATGGGCATTTTTTCTTCCAAATCTTTATTTTGGTTAGAAAAGAAATCCTTTGGAACAATGTTTTCTTTCGCTAAAATTGAATCATCAGTTTTAATAACCGTGTCTTTACATGCGCGACTGTCCACCGTGTGCAAACGTTCGAATATATCTTCAACAGTATGACTAGCAGAATGTACTCTAGGTTTATCTAAAACAGAGTCACCATGAGCGACTGAAGATACACGTTTGCTGGACATCTCTATCCCGGAGACTTCAGGAACAGAATACTCATGTAGATGGGCCGGAAGATTGTCAGAAGTGTTTTTATTACAACAGGTGAGTTCATTTGTGTTTGCGGGTGAGTAATTAGCGGTAAGACACCCAACTTCCTGCTTACAGAGAGTCTCGGTCGACTGCTTGGCTGTCACAGCGATGGGACTCTCGCCCAGATCAACAGGCCTTCTGCGTTGCGTCATCTGCACCACTGAAGATGAGCATACGAAAGAGTCTGAGCCAGCTGTCTGAGTTTCTGCAATGAAATACTCAATTATTACCATTACAAACCTAAGCTCACATTCAATTCAATTAATTTCTTCAGCTTCACTAATTCACAACAATGACAAGCAAACTTTGTAGCTCTGCACAATGAAGCGAATACTGCAACGTAATTTTGGTATTGCTGTACTCATATCGTAATTAGGTATTCAGAGACCTGACTCTAAATAACAAAAGATAAAGTTGAACTATATTACAAACCCAAAAGATCTACAAAGTTCCGGAGCAGAAGACCTCACTGACTTCCTCAAGACCTCAAAGAAGACAATGTCGGCGATAAAAGTGCGACAGCTACTCTAACACAACTAAATTTATATTCCCTTTATACCAGTAGGAAACTTGAAAAAAACATCACTGTTTAAACGTCCTGCTGACGAGTGCAAATGTCAACAAATTACTGATATGCCACCATACATCTAAGTTCAAAAAGAAATCTGGAACAAAGATGCAAACGCAAGCGGGTAACTTCACCGTTATTTTCATTTGAAGCGGCACATTGGACCCGTAAAGGTGACCAAACGTCAAGTGTTGAAAACGCTTTAACACGCCGAAATAATTGAACTTTTAAGACTGACTAACGACAGCCTATAAATTATGTTCCTAATTTTCCGAGAGAACACGACTCTAAACTAGCAATTACCAGTAGGTGTAGCTGAAGGGCCAGCAGCTGAAGTCATGGAAGTCGAGAAGAAGTGTCTCTTCAGGTGAGTTTTATCTACAAACGAATAAAGAAAACTAAAACCTAAAAATACTTACTATTGACTTATGCTAAATCTCCAATAAAGGTGATTATGATACAACCGGAAAGTGATATTTCAATGAGTCGACCAGACATTATCAACAGGGTTGGATGCATTTTTTTGATTGTTAACATTAGTTCAATTTTGAAGTTAAACCAACCAGATTTACTCATACTAGTTCCTATAATGGATCAATACCCCACGAACACATTTGAAAAAAATATGATTTCTCAACACTTTACAAAGCTAATCTTAGATTTCTGAGAAGTCACGGTTAATTCGACATTCATCTCGAAATTTTCTAAAACTGAATTGGAAAAAAATAGCAGCACACTTTCATGAAACACCTATGCACACATTTTGTAAGAAGGGTCCCTGCACCTGCTCAGAGCACACACGACATAACAAGAGCCTACCCCTCGCTGCCCAGCTCTGTCTCACCTCTGTCTTTGAGTGCAGTTACAGGAGTGTTGGTGAGGTGATCTGCAGTTGTGTCACCACACTCCGGTGGGTGAGCAGCGAGGACGGTTGTGTGTCGTTCTGAGCAAGATGTAGTTGGTGCAGGACTTTTCGTGCTCGAATGCTGAATGAAAACAACAGATTTAGTAAAAAAAACAGAAATGTGAAGTACATGCAAAACTTTCTGCAAGTAAAATTAACATGGACTAAAACGCCAAGTTTTATTGTTGTTCATTCATTAATAGCACACAAGGCAACAGCCAATACATTATGTGGATGACTAAGTAAAAAGTGTTCTAGCGTCTAAACTTCCATTTCTGAGAAACGGCATAATAGAAAATGAAACGAATATTAGAGAGATCGATGTTTTACCAAACATTACAATAACTATTTGAAATATCTACCTCCTGCGTCATGGCAGTCCTGGTACCTCTCCGAATGGATTGCTAGGCACGATACGAAAGCCTTCGTTCTTTTACAATGTTACCTGCTGCGACCGATATCCTCGCAACAAAATCCATCTTGGACTACACCCGGGTTTCGTAAATCAATGATTTCATGTGGCCCTAGAGAAGGCAATCTAAATGAGTCACGTCCGGAGATCTTGGAGGCCATGCCACTGGTCTATTACGCCCTATCCATCAATTTGGAATGGCGTCGTTCAGATATTCTGTATTCTATATTCAGTAACCCTCACGACACAGCCGCGAATGGTCGTGCGAGATAGGTGCTCAAGTACGTGAAGTGTAAGAGTTCTATCTTACGAAANTATATTACAAACCCAAAAGATCTACAAAGTTCCGGAGCAGAAGACCTCACTGACTTCCTCAAGACCTCAAAGAAGACAATGTCGGTGATAAAAGTGCGACAACTACTCTAACGCAACTAAATTTATATTCCCTTTATAACAGTAGGAAACTTGAAAAAAATACATCACTGTTTAAACGTCCTGCTGACGAGTGCAAATGTCAACAAATTAATGAAATGCCACCATACATCTAAGTTCAAAAAAAATCTGGAACAAAGATGCAAACGCAAGCGGGTGACTTCACCGTTATTTTCATTTGAAGCGGCACATTGGACCCGTCAAGGTGACTAAACGTCAAGTGTTGAAAACGCTTTAACACGCCGAAATAATTGAACTTTTAAGACTGACTAACGACAGACTATAAATTATGTTCCTAATTTTTCGAGAGAACACGACTCTAAACCAGCAATTACCAGTAGGTGTAGCTGAAGGGCCAGCAGCTGAAGTCCTAGAAGTCGAGAAGAAGTGTCGCTTCAGGTGAGTTTTATCTACAAACGAATAAAGAAAACTAAAACCTAAAAATAATTACTATTGACTTATGCTAAATCTCCAATAAAGGTGATTATGATACACCTGGAAAGTGATATTTCAATGAGTCGACCAGACATTATCAACAGGGTTGGATGCATTTTTTTGATTGTTAACATTAGTTCAATTTTGAAGTTAAACCAACCAGATTTACTCATACTAGTTCCTATAATGGGTCAATACCCCACGAACACATTTGAAAAAAATATGATTTCTCAACACTTTACAAAGCTAATCTTAGATTTCTGAGAAGTCACCGTTAATTCGACATATATTTCGAAATTTTCTAAAACTGAATTGGAAAAAATAGCAGCACACTTTCATGAAACACCTATGCACACATTTTGTAAGAAGGGTCCCTGAATCTGCTCAGAGTACACACGACATAACAAGAGCCTACCCCTCGCTGCCCAGCTCTGTCTCACCTCTGTCTTTGAGTGCAGTTACAGGAGTGTTGGTGAGGTGATCTGCAGTTGTGTCACCACACTCCGGTGGATGAGCAGCGAGGACGGTTGTGTGTCGTTCTGAGCAAGATGTAGTTGGTGCAGGACTTTTCATGCTCGAATGCTGAATGAAAACAACAGATTTAGTAAAAAAAAACAGAAATGTGAAGTCCATGCAAAACTTCCTGCAAGTAAAATTAACATGGACTAAAACGCCAAGTTTCATTGTTGTTCATTCATTAATAGCACACAAGGCAACAGCCAATACATTATGTGGATGACTAAGTAAAAAGTGTTCTAGCGTCTAAACTTCCATTTTTGAGAAACGGCATAATAGAAAATGAAACGAATATTAGAGAGATCGACGTTTTACCAAACATTACAATAACTATTTGAAGTATCTGCCTCCTGCGTCATGGCAGTTCTGGTACCTCTCCGAATGGATTGCTAGGCACGATACGAAAGCCTTCGTTCTTTTACAATGTTACCTGCTGCGACCGATATCCTCGCAACAAAATCCATCTTGGACTACACCCGGGTTTCGTAAATCAATGATTTCATGTGGCCCTAGAGAAGGCAATCTAAATGAGTAACGTCCGGAGATCTTGGAGGCCATGCTACTGGTCTATTACGCCCTATCCAGCAATTTGGAAAGGCGTCGTTCAGATATTCTTGTCGGAATGGGCACGAGCTTCGTCGTGCTGGTACCACATTCAACGGCAAATACCTAATGGCACATCTTCTAGCAGTTCAGGCAATACCTCCCTTAGAAACGTGACATAAACTGGTTAATTTACAGATGCGTACTTAATTTACAGATATGGTCCAATGAGATAGTCGCCGACAATACCAGCCCACACATTGACACTAAACCGATGTTGGTAGTTGAACTTATACACTTCATGAGGGTTATCCTCTTACCAGTGTGCAGGTCATGTGTGTTGTATGTTCTGTTGCGTGTAAATGTGGTTTTGTTTGTGATGAGAACATTTTCATGAAATTTTTATCATGGGGTTCTTGTATCAGGCACTAAAGTGCAAACTGTACGCGAGGGATGTAGTCGGTTGAAAGCAGATCCAGAATTTTCTGAAAATAATTAGGATGTAGACTGTTTTCGTTGAGAACATGCCATACGTCGATATGATTTTGTATTCCCAAGTCACGTACGCAGCTCGGGTGCTTGCATGAAGCCTGACATGAAAATACTGCAGTACGTCGTCCTCAACTGCATCACGTAATTCCCTGGTTCAAGAGACTTTCAAGAAATTCCTATCACCGAGTTTACCTCAGCGTGATAGAAGAAGTAGAACAAAAGTATTTGATAGACTAAAGTTAATTTAGATCACAGAGGGCGAGGGAGGTTGTTGCATATCACCTCATCCTAGGACCACTCTATTGGGAGCCCTAACAATGAAAGATGAAAGTCAGTATTTGAATGGAAAGAACTGGGTTGCTCTTATCAGCACCTATGGTATTAATTGTTGCATATCTTTTACTTTTTTCAAGTTTTTTAGTTAACTTCAATAATATCAAAAATAAATAACTAATGTTCTCCTACAGTTTGCAACTCATTACATATAAACTCTATGTATACTATTCAAACACTGACTATAATAATACTGAATCACATGTCGCTGCATTAAACTCAGGTCCAGAGGGCTGCATGACTTCAAGTAGAAGTACTACTCCTACCTCGCATGGTTCTGTGAATTCCCTTATTTACCTATAGATAATAAGCAAGGGAGACATATGTCTACATACAAAAATAGAAATGTTAGCTGCGTAATTATTCATATTATTTTTTCCTGTTTATATTAACTGATAAGTGGTATGAATATATCAGGGTTGGGTACGAGCTAGATCAAATCCATTTACGTTGAAAAAAATGAACAGGTGCAGTTATTATGTTGCTTTCGGTCACAATACTATTCCCAATATGCTTGAAAATAACAGTTGCTCTCGTTTGTTTTTAATATCTCGTTATTCATACTTTTTCAAAATTCAAGGACACAATAAAAATTTTCAAGAACATTTCAAAATTCAAAGACAAATAAATTTCAAGGACATTTCAAGATTTCAAAGACGTGTGGCAACCCTGAAAAGGTAAAAAAAAACTATGGTCTAAAAAACAAGGATCACCAGACTCATTACTTGGGACATTTGTTTTGGAAGTGAACATTTTTACCTAACTGTAACTTACATTCACAAGTGTATTTTAATAGCACTACCTAAGATTTGACTGCCTTAAATCCAACAAAGAAGTTCGGTAACCAATCACGGTCTTGGTACAACCACGCCAAACTAAAACATTCGGGCTTCGGGTGAGGTTGGAGCCGAGTGTAACAAGATGTGGGCTTATCGTGAAGCTGAGACAAGCAGCAGCCTGAGTGTAACAAGACGTGGGCTTATCATGAAAATGTTCATGACAGGCAGCAGCCTGAGTGTAACAAGACGTGGGCTTATCATGAAAATGTTCATGACAGGCAGCAGCCTGAGTGTAACAAGACGTGGGCTTATCATGAAAATGTTCATGACAAGCAGCAGCCTGAGTGTAACAAGACGTGGGCTTATCATAAAAATGTTCATGACAGGCAGCAGCCTGAGTGTAACAAGACGTGGGCTTATCATGAAAATGTTCATGACAGGCAGCAGCTCACAAAAGAGAGGTGCGAAGTGAGGGACAAGATCTGGCCGGGGGTGCGGGCGTAGCGGGCAG
>VCRD01006203.1:0-14485 GCA_006783055.1 Trinorchestia longiramus
TGTGATTGTTATTAAATTGAAATTGTAATTTCTAATTACTGGTTGACCGTGTGGTATGGCTTGCTGATGATCGATTTAATTTAATAATTATTACAGTTATCTGTAAGCACCGTGTTTTATATGAACGGGTGTTACATATCAGAGAAAGAGAGTAAAAAAAATAAAATATAACAGTGAATGTGTCAAATTTTCAATACTTAGATGTTTATATAGATAAGAAAAGCTGTAGTAGACTAAAGTTCTGAGGTTTCACAGTCACTTATTGTAGCAAAGCAATTACTGACATTGGATAAATTTTTTGATTATGTATTCGATAAGTAAAAAAATAACGTAAAAAATTACATATATATATATATATATATATATATATATATATATATATATATATATATATATATATATATATATATATATATATATATATATATATATATACATATATATACACATACATATACCTATACATATACATATCCATATACATACATACATACACACATACGCACACAAGCATACGTACATGCACATATCACATGTATGTACATACACACACATACACATATGCACATATATATATACATATGTATATATACATCTAAATGCCTCGGAAGAAGAATAATCTGCAGAGTAAACACTAATTCATATAAAATTCTATTTAGTTTTAGGCAAAACACAATTTATTATCTATCAAGAAATTTTTTTTTGTGCTCTATGAAAATTAAACCTTTCTAACATGTTAACGTTTATCAGGATAAAGAAGCACCAATTTATAAGCGTGAAATATAACAGAAACAAAAAAGTAAAAAGTAAAAAACATCCCGGTTTTTGATAAAATTAAATTAGTCGATTTGACTCCAGAGCTGAGGAATTATAGCACGAGTTTGACAAATACGTATGTTTCGTTTGAATATTGTTAGCTCTATTTTAGTTTATACTTCAGTTGTGTGACACAAACACATGGTAGACACTTATATGGAGCAAGTTTCGATACTAAGTTAATTTGGTTTAGTCATGCATAGGAGCTAAGATTTCTGTATTTGTTTGCTACTTTGATATGCAAAAATGTTGTGTTACGTTTTTTTTGAAATTTTTAATTGATTGTTTTTTTTTCATATGCGTGGGCAGTTTATTCCAAAGCAATGCAACTGAAATTGAAAGAGCCCTTTGTCCAGCATCGGACGAGCGGAAACTGATGTTAACATCGTGTCGTCGATCAGGTTTCACACCCTTGGTAGTAGGTGGATAGAATTTAACAACGTTGGCAGAACTTTGAGGGCGATATAGAGAGGAAAATACGTATTTGACCTTGTGAATGAGTAGTCTTTGTTCTATCGGGGTCCAGTTATGCTTTTCCATGAGAGGTGTTGCATGATCGTTTTTTCTGAAATTTCCTTAGCATACTACTTTAGCAGCAAAATTCATACATTTCTGTAGCTTTTTTTGAAGACCTTTAGGTATATCTCCCCAGACCAAGTCACAGTAGTCAAAGCGGGATAACACCAAAGATTGGATAGCTAATAATCTAGTTTTTTCGTCAAGTATGTTCTTCACGCGGTGAAGGAACATCAATGTACCGTTAATTTTGCTGCGTGTTTTCTCCACGTGGGATGTGAAAGACATGTTTTGATCAAACCAGACGCCTTAATTTTTTACTTTTCCTACTGGTTCAATAATGTCATTTCCTAACGTTAAAGTTAAATTCGGGAGCTTTTTTATTGTGTTCTTGGAACCAAAAATGATGCACTGTGTCTTGCTTGCGTTAAGCTTGAGACCATTTTGGTCGTACCATGATTTTACGTGTTTTAAAAGTATTTCAGCATTTGATTTTGTCGGAGATAGTTTGGCCGGCGCGCTTGTCATTGCAATTTGTACGTCATCTGCGTACATAGCAATCTCGTGTTTGACGGCATGGATGGAAAATCATTGATAAAAATCGAGAACAGAAGTGGACCGAGAATAGAACCTTGTGGAACGCCGAAATCGTTTTGTATGGGTGATCAGATGAATCATGAAGATTTCAACATGCTGAGTTAACGTTTTCCTCGCACCACAACCTTCAAAAAGTTCAGTTTTCTACTCTAATCGTACTCGAGTGACGCAAGAGAACAAGTGCAAGTTACGAGGGACCAATGGAGGCCATATAGGCCTTATCACTTCAGTGTTGCTCTGACCTTGACCATGGGAGGGCGTGTCGGTTGCAAGGTTGCCTCTGTAACTCGAGAGCAGTTCTCGACCTTGTCTCTGCAAGCTCCAGTTGGTGATGCCTGTGATCCGCTTCCGCATGCTGCCTCCATGACTAAGTAGCGCTTTTCTAAAAAAATGCTATTTACTTTCAATCACTATTTTTGTCTTATTTCTGTGCCGCCTAAATTTGATCAAACAATATGGATGACCTAAATCTTTTCTTAGATAATGAATTTAAGAATTGTATAAGTATGCTTCATAATTGGCTCACACGTCTCCAACAATTAATGAACTTTCTATCTTACATCGTATGTACGAAAGTTTATTACCACCTTAGATTATTATGACTTTAATTAATGAATCATGACATTATTGTCTAAACAAACCGCGATTCAGCTTTGCATTGAAAAAAATCATGGTTGAAGAATAAGTGTTATTGTGTTGAGTTTATTGTTCCTTAGAGAATTGAACTCTCCAAGAAAACTGCATTCACTGGAAGCAAGTGATGGCGTTGAACTGCTGCAGTGAACGCATTCACAGTCCGCCTGCTCTACTAACCTTACTATATAACCTCTATTATTAATATTACTTTACTAACCTTACTTTATTACACGCATTATTTACCTTACATTATTAACCTTATTTTATTGTCTTGACACGTTGACTCCGAAGTGGTACGTATGTGTACCACTGAGGTTAGGTTCTGTGTTTTTTTCAGATCCTTCTAGTGACTATGCGTACAAAGTGAAGTTTTACACCAATCAGGCAATCGGAGGCAACGTGTTAACTTTATTGACCTTACTTCACTGACCTTTACAAACCCTTCCTCTACTTGGAATTTCTTCCCTAAACCTAACGTAGCCTAACCTAACCTAATTTAATCTAACTTAACCTTACTCTACGTTACTTAAACTTGTTTAATTACCATACACATTTTGCTTTGGCATTCAGGAAGTTTGACTCTATGACGATGAAGATGACAATGGAATTTTTACGTTTCAATTTACTTTAAAACATAAGTTTCAAAATAATGACGTAAAAGGGAAAAAACCTCAAGTATCTCTGTATTCGTAAGTATTTACGAGAAGGAAATATAAGAAGAATTATCGTAAATAATTATATATATCATCGAAAGTTTATGATTATTGAAAGGAACATGTATCCTGCCACACAATCTATCAAAGTTTTCAAACAATATAAGGACGTCAAATTATCATTTATTATTCAATAGTATTCCAAGACTTCCGTGGAAAGAAGTTACAAGGTCAGGAACGACGAAGAAAAAAGTCTGGTACAGTGCATTCTAGCCTTTCAAGCGCTTTCACTAAAAAGGTTTATGTGCATTGCCCCAGCACCTACTGAGAGGACTTAACACAGAACCTTGAGGAACCCCCTGTGTTTTGGGTGGCCTCAATAGATAACATTTTCCTTTGTAGGGCTCGTCCTCGAGATGAGGCTCGCTGCCGCGGTTTAATTCTCAAGATTTAGAACAACCGACATTTCCTGTTTTACTCGAGTTTCTTTACTAGATATTCTGCTGGATTGTGAGAGAATACTTTACGTTTCTTTGATGAGGAAGCTGTGAGACATGAAACACAAGGGACGAAATTTCCCAAGTGAGTATTTCAAAATACGAGGATTTCCATTCATTCATTTAAAGGATGAAGTGTAAAGACGCTCTTCTGAAGTTTTATTTAGAAATGTTAACAAAAATTGAGGTAATGAATATCTGATCAGATACAAGAACCGTATCTGAGGAAATTTCTACTAATAATATTAGTTGAACGCAGTACAAAGCGGGTTCCAGCACACGTTCTACATTGCGTACGTTCATCATCAGTATGTAAACATACTGTTCATTGTGTAAACTGGTAGTTTTCATTTCGAGCAGGAAGGTACAAGTATTAATGTATGTGCATATGTAAATGCTTATATGTATATACTGCTTGTGCTTATGACAAAGATGAATATAAAGAGGAGCTTCCAGTTTCATATCAAAACTATACGAAATCTCCGGCACATTGTAGAAACAAGCATTGTTGTGTCGTCTAAAATCTGTCACCATTTCCTTGGTGTCCTACTCAGGACAGCCAAGTCTTCCCTCTATGTATGCTGCAAGAACTACTATAAACAGGACGTGCACGGTCATATAGTGGACTACGTTAGCGGAGGCCAGTTCACTGAGCTCAGTTAGTCATCAACTGTCACAGTGCGAACATTGTCGTAGTCTGTCGCTCGGTTTGAATCGGACATTGTTATTTGTTTCGAGGCACATTGCTGCTTTATAAGTGGATACTGTTTGTTTACAAAATTTATAGCTAATTATATGCATTAAAAATGCCAAACAAGTGTGGGGTTGTGAACTGTCGGAGTAATTACAATAAGGAGAACAGGCACCGCGTGTTTCGCCTGTCGAAAGAGCAGTCTGAGAGACAGAAGTGGCTTGATGTTCTTCCACCTCGTGAAAACTTTGTTGTTAATCCAGACAAGTTTTTCATTTGTGAGGTACACTGGGGTGCTGACCCACTTTTGATCAAATTGCGTGGTGGTTCTATTCGACATAGAATCCCTCCCAGTATCTTCAATGTGCCTGCTTCATGTCTGCCATCTCCAAAACCTGCACCTCGCTCGGTGAAAGTGGAAGACCAACAACCGAGGTATTTTCTTCAGAAGGATAAGATTACTTCATATCGAAAGAAAGGCTTGTTTGTTTGTTCATGACCGACAACTTCAGTGAATGCAGCCTGTCTGTGATTGTCAAAAACAAGCCTACTTTGTGTTCCCACTAACGCTCAGTGCGTTCAAGAACGGCATTAGTGTACCACTGTTTAAGATACTTCATCTCAACAATGGTTTGAGATCGTATACTCAGTTCGACGAAACTGTGAGCTTGGCAATGCACTATGACATCCCGTTTGACAAAACGATCCAAAATGTTGTCACTCTTCTTCAAGTTCACACATCAGCTTGTGTCGACACCGAGAAGGTGAAAAAGTTGGTATTTTTGACATGTCAGTTGGAACTTTTATCACAGAAGCAGTTTTCCATGAATGATTATTGTTTTGCTCTTCAATCATACCCAAAGTGTAATTATGAACAGCTCAGAGACATTTTGGTACTGCCATGCAAACGCGAGCTGCAGTACATCACTTCATCTATTGACAAGGACCAGGTGCTGAGGGAAACATTTGACAAAGTCCAGACACTGCAGCAGAAGAATGTGTTTCTCTTGCTAGATTGAGTACAGATTCGCCTGAATGCAGAAGAATGCAGGCTTTCTTCAGACCTCTAAAGAAGGCCCGGTTGGCTGACTAATCGCTGCAGTTTGGTAGGTTTTTGCTTCTATGTCTGTTTGTTTATTTGCGTGAATGTTTGTATGTTTGGTTGTTTGCATTGGAAAAGGTTTAACCATAATCCCTTTTGTAAAGCTTAAAACTGCAGCAACTCGGCTTTCTATAAAGTGGCCACTAAGCTCATACAATAATACATGTTTAGTCCGGCTAAAATTGGTATTTCAAAGCATTACAGTGTCTTAAACGATTTAAACTTCACTGTAAAACCTTATTATCCTTTCTATTGATTGAGAGAAGTAATTTTTATCAATTTGTCCAATAAAAAATGTTATGTTACTAAGAATGCAATGGCCTCCGCTAGCGTAGTGTCTATCCCGCTGCCGACATGGTTGACGCGGCTAGAAATACGGCATGGGACTTGGGTAAACAACCGAATAATAATCGAAGTAATAATCCGACCCAACAATGGGCCAGAAGGTTCGTTCCTATAGCCTCATTCTATTCTATACGGCCGTGCACGTCCTGTTTCTAGTAGTCCTTGGTATGCTACCATTATAACGGTAAAGAAGATAACCGGATTTGGTTTCTTGTGAAGCGTAGAAATATAGATTGATACTCTGTATTTCATACATTAAAACGTCAGAGCATGTAATTGTTAAAATTACAAAACTAGAAATCAAGTCCACAAACACGAAGAATTAAGTCTTGAAACACGTGAAATTAGACCCTCGGATACGTGGAATTGAGTCTACAAACACGTGAAATTAAGTTGACAACACGCGGAATGAAGTCCACAAATTCCAGATGAAGCAAAAGTGACTCTGTCTCTAATCACAGGTTCTTTGCGACGCAAATTTTAACTTTTTGTTGGTGACATGTTAGCGAAATTCCTTGTAGTTTCTACTCGAATTGAACAGGGTTTTGAGAGATATTTTTGAGCGAGATTTGTCATACTTGGGTTTCCTGTATGACGTATTTTAAACTTCCCGCTAGATCAGGGATTTCTCGAATGTTTTCAGTGGGCAAAGTTTTTTGCAGCAGTGCTGAAGATTTTATCTCGCCCTGTTTAAACGTTACTTTTTTAGCGCTCTGTATTCAAACTGAACGACTGACTTTGCTACAGAATCCATTACGCTGTTAATCTTTTCAAAGTAAATTTGTCAGCTACAATTTAAATGTTTAGTGCATCATATTTTTTTAGTTTTCTCAATGTTTCTTCACATTTTCCGTGTTAGCAGCAGGGTGGGCGGCCGATGTACAATTTTCAATAATGCATGTCTGTTCGATATCAAATTATCAAATTTTTAATTGCAACACTAATTTTTTAGCTTAGTGAGATACGCAGCTCGCATATCTGTAAAAAAGGATAATTTTCAAACGAGAAGAATTCACACAAAAGTATTTGTCGTAAACTTGGGTCCAGAGCATTCGCTGGTGCGTGAAAATTAAAAAAAATCCAGAGGCGTATCGCCGGTTTTGTGTCTGCAATCGTGAACGGAAATCGTCCTTTTTGATCGACTGGTGTGTCGAGTTTTGTTTCGTAGAAAAACTGCTCCAAATTCGTCACAATGCCTTAAAAAAAACGAGAAAAAGTTCGGTCTCAGCCTTGCCTACGGTATAATATATTTATTCACATACATTATTGAATGGGCGTGAAAATTATATGGATATTGTACATTATTTTCTTTCTGTTATCACTTTTCATTTCGATGTTTTTGCTTTCAAATCTGGCATTCTTTTTAGAAAATAGGATCGGTGCATTGTTGAAACCATCCTTCTGACTTCCGCAGTTTCCAGATATGATCTCAAAAAATTATTGAAGTATCAAATTATTATTATTATTAACGATTTAGTATATGAATCATTTTAATATTATTATTGTAGTAATTTAGTCCTGTATTTAATAATGTTTTTGTCAATAACATTTTTTAATAAATAATTTTCTACTTCGTTGACACCATTAATATTATTATGACTATGATTTGTTAATTTAGGGGTGATTTGTTAGCACCCACAATTCTAGTTCATTTTTGTGTGAACATTTTGTTCCTCGTCAAAAGACATTCTGGTTTGTGCCTAACGGACCTAGGGAGCATATGTACTTAACATTTGAATCTCAACAATTTTACACGTACGTAATTATTCTTTTTTCAAGTCCTAAATAAGTAATATAAAAAACAATAAATGTTAATTTGGAAATTTTTCCACACGTCTGTTGAAATCCTGTGTCAAAATTTGTCTCATTACGGACGATGACCGCCCATTCATTGCACATCTAATGACTGACGAAGACACACCGTAACTAACGAACACACACGATAACTAACGAATGTATGTACGTGATAACTACCGAATATAACCTAAAACTACCGAATATACACAAAACTAACGAGTATACACCATAACTAACGAATTTACACAAAAACTATCGAATATACACAAAACTAACGAGTATACACCATAACTAACGAATTTACACAAAAACTATCGAATATACACAAAACTAACGAGTATACACCATAACTAACGAATTTACACAAAAACTATCGAATATACACAAAAAATAACGAACATATACTAAAAACTAACGAACGTACTCAAAAAGTAACGAACATATACAAAAACTGACATTAATGCAGTGGCTGTAGACGAGTTTATAATTACGGCTTTATTTTCTGCGCAGTTTTGCGGTTGAGTAGTCGCTCGTTGCCCAGAAATTTTTGTTAGGTCCACACTTTGGGGACCGATATCCAAGGCTGAGGAGTGAATATCGGTGATGGTGGATATCGGTGATGGTGGATATCGGAGACGGTGGATATCGATAATGAGGATATCGATGATGGTGGATATCAGATTTAGGGCGGATCCTAACGCACGAGTGACTCTCATTTTTTTGGATCGCTCCAGAAAAGTCGTAACATTCGACCAGTCATTCGATCAAACGCCTCATGCGATGACTTTACTGCTGGACTTAAAGGTCACTAGTTAGCCTCTCATATCATGAGCTTCAGCCTTTACTCTTCAGTATCATCTTTCATGACGATTTGACACCCACCGGCATTTGTGATTTGTTATTGTAACGAAAATTCTAAACTTAAAGGAAAATTGTACTGTACAGTGTACATTTCCCCAGGGTACAAAGTAGATAGGGAAAGAAATGGTACGGCTTAAAGTAAATTTTTCCAGTGAGCAATTGTACGATATAAAGTAAATTTTCCCAGTGTAGAAATTGAATAGGGAAAAAGTACATGTGCCCACAGGGAGGTACAAAGTCAGACCTATCGTACAGCGTCACAGTCACAGTCATGTCACAGTCACAGATTAGTGCAATGACTTACAGTCATATCTCTCATGCAACATTCTACAGTGCTACATGTCAGCCATCCTGGCCTGTAGGTCTCTTTGCATGACGAGTTCCGTGCAAGTTTAAAAATGCATTTGAATTCTAACTTCAAAACGTAGCGAGCAGTTAATTGTTGCTAGAGAATTAGATTTGAGGCCATGTCAGCCACGTGACACCAGCGGGACAACTTCAATGTATTGCTTGCATTGCTTGTTTGATAGATGCAATACTGGCAAAACTCTTCTCACCATTCATGCACTCACCACTTGTGCACTCACTACTCGTGTACTCATCTCTCATAAAGGCACTTTAACATTCAAGCAACAGTGAACAGTGACTGTGTACAGTGAACAGTTACTAAGTAGTTCAATAATTCAATATTCAGTTGCAGTTAAAAAATCACCAGCCCGTAAAACAAGCGCAGTATTTCAATGGTGTAAAATATGACTCAACACAACATACTGCAACGCAGACAACATACTACAACGTACAGAACATAGCTAACAAATAAACAGAACAAACCTATTAGACAAGTATAAGTCCAAGGCTGTTCAGATGCTTCGAGATGCGAGCTGTAGCCCCTAATGCAATCGTGGAAGCAATAATGTTCAACACGGCGCTTTAACATTCCCCAAATACTTTGATATAATTGATCTACAACGGGAAAAACAGTCGAATCCTCGGTGTCCAAAGATGGATGCTACATGTTGAGGCTCGGAAAAAGTGGCCTTCTTTCTTATCACCGCCGAGGCCAAGTGGTGAGCCGTTGTTTCTTATGAGGCGAGGGATCCTGGTTCGAGTCTACACGCAGCATTTGATTTCTTCGCTTGCAAGGCAGAGAACCTGGCTGATCATTCATCATCAAGCTCATCTAGCGCCCCTACAAGCCTCTACCTCTTGCTCATTTAGAGCCCCTACGAGCCTTTACCTCAAATCGCAGCATAGAGGACGGGAACAGTCGATGGGAGCAGCATCACTAGTCTTAAGATGTTAGCGCTAACAACTGACAACCCGATCCCCGTAGTTACTATATGTCACATCGGAAGTCAAGTTTGTTGGTTCGTTTGTTTTAAAAGTGAAGCTGAGCTCCAACGAACATTTTGTAATGCATTCTTCTGCGGTTTATTCTTGGCACATCAGCATTTTTGCCCAATCCCGTTCAGCATTCGTGTTATTAAGTGGAATTTTGCAGAGTTCTACGCCCCTACGCTGACATTTTTGAGTTTTTGAACAAATTCTAACACTGTTTAACCTTCAGGTGCCACAACGTGGTCATTGCAAGACGCTACGATTATCAGGTATTCTTGCCCCAGGTATTCCCACAAGGATACCCTATTCTCTCGTATAGGTCAAAGCTTCTTTGCCTACTGTCCGCCATATTTCAAAGGGCAACTGTAGCGTTCGAACTTGAGAATTTTTTTGGACTTGATCTTGCATTCTAGAATGTTACCATCAATACAGACATTGTTGGTGATTCCAGAATTCTGTGGTAGGAGGTCTAAGAAAACAGACTTCTAACCTGTAAATGTTTATTTACGTTTTGTTCCTCGCTGGGTATTAGGAATTGTAGCATGCTGAATATGTACTTGTAGATATTCAGTTCGTAACTCTGTTGCACAAGCTGTAATATCATCTGTATCAATTTATAAACTCTGTAATTACGGGCCCCTCCTATTTATAGTGTATACTTCTCTATTTATTCTAATAAATCTAACTGGCAATTCACACGTACAAAACGTTAAGCCAACTGTCACACTGGCACTTGAAAGATACAGGAGTGTTCGACCAGCTGCTAAACAGCTGAGAACCTTTTCCAGAAGCGAGATGCTGAGAATTCTCTCTTTCTCTACAACAGCTACGCACAAGCTTCTCTTGAGCTCAGGGGATGTGAAAGAGCAAAAAATATATCAGCAGTAAGCAATGACTTGGCTGACGTGAAGTAAATTTTCCTTTAGTTTGTACTGACTTCAAGGAAACTTGCGAGTTTCTGGTGAGTTTAAAGCTGTGCTGCAAATTATTCAATTTTGTTGGAACTTAATAATTAAAATTTAGAGCAATACTGCAAGACTGTGCGAAATTTACAAGTAATATTATATTGATGTTATCTCCCAGTATTGATACATCGCTTTAATTAACTAATAGCAGTAGAATTATTACTTTCAGGAATGTGAATATTTTGTGATAAAAATACTAGCATTGAAAATGTTACTTATATTTTTGTCACTAGTAAAAAACTATTGTAGGTATTTTATATTTTATAGTATTATGACAACCGTCTGAACACAATACTGTGAACACAATACTGTGAGTTGACGTACTGTTGAAACATGTACGTTTTCTCTCAAAAATATATGGATTCACATGAAAACTTCAGGTCTTTACTTTGCAATTTTGAATTCTTTCGATCAAAATCAACTGTAGCTCTGAAAGCTACTGAATTTTCTTTACCAATCATAATTTTAACTTCATTCTAATAAAAATTCTCGTAATTATACATTAAAATTCCAGTGAAGATCTTTACGAAATTTTTACCGGTTTTTCGATATCACTTCTTGTTGCCAGAAACTTCTGTGTGCCTCAAGATAATTTCTGCAGCCTCGGACTGGCAACACAGCTGCGCAAAATAGCGTAAAGCTTCGTCGCATTTTTTTAAAGCTCCTCCCTAGGAAGTGCCCCACCGCAAGCGTCAGTACCCGCATGACTAACGACGCTGTCCAGGGCGGTGGCTTAGTGAGAGGTTGTTTATCTTCGTGGAGAATGTGGAGTGTAGATGGAAGAGGGAGGGAGCAATCCCGAATAGGAGGGGGTTATCCAGAGTAAAAGAAGGGTAGTCTCGAGCGGATATATCTTGAGGGAAAACATCGGTAATCCAAGAGATGCTGATTCCGAGGGAAAAAAGGATGGTCCCGAGGGGAAATGAAGTGATCCCGATTGGAAAGGGAGTGATCTAAATGTGTGAAAAGATCCCGAGGGCAAATGGGGGATTACGGGTGGAAAGGAAGTGATCCCAAATGGGAAGAGGAGTATTCCAAGGGAAAAAGGGAATGATGTCGAGTAGGAAAAGAAGGATCCTGATGGGGAGCAAAAATGCTGCCCCAGACACTAGGGAGAGAGGAAAGGGGGGAGTAGGGCACGGGGAGATGTGGGAAGTGTTGCAAGGTGGAGAAGCAGTGGATAAAATTGTTAAAATTTATTTTATTGCTTCCAATTAATTCTGGTGGCAGAAAACATTGAAGGTCAGAAAAAACACAGCTTTTAAACAAAAACTGTGGCTTGGCAGCGTAGGGCGTGGAATGACCTATGTTGTTCTGTGCAAATTGAAACTCTATTGAAATTATTTTTTCTTAAACTAATTAAGTGAGAATATTTTATGAACTTTGCTTAGTTTAGTAAACTAATATGCATGTAATAATTCATTACATCATTATTTTCTTAATTACGGGTTTGTACTGCCTCTCGCCGAAATCTTTTCTGCCCCTGATAATTTCTGGCACAGAGGATTTCATGGCCAGATAATTTCTAGCACAGATTTTAGGACCCAGTACTTCAAGTGTAAGTCACACTAATGTAATTCTCCTATAAATAAGAGTCTGTTGAAAATTCGAGTCGTCTTATATTCAAATTGTCCCAACTACTTGTTTCCCCTAGTTGACAGAGTAAATTAATGTAGCATTTCTCCTATATCACGAGTATTACAGTAAAGCGTTGTATTTGATTAGGGTGAAACTTCTCAGTTCTCTCACTCCCGTGACCTTGCTGCTCATAATGTACGTGCAAAAGTTAGGCTTGGACGAGTGTCACAACTTTGATGGTGAATTTATTATTCGTGAAGTTTTGAGCAGCTCAGCAGTGTCGAGCTGCTCAGCAGTGTCGAGCTGCTCAAAGTTTGTCTAGTAGCTCCAATAAGGTATGGTTTAGCAGCATGGTGAGGTGTGAGCAGCAGCAGTGACTTGCACAACAAAATTTTCTAAGTAACCGTTAAGGGATGAAGTTATTGTTCGAATGAACGATATATGCGTATATTATCATTGATCTTTATTTGTCTTTTTGCAATTTCACATAACTTTTGAACAGAGCATTTAGAAAATAGGACTGAAGTGAATTATTTCTAATGGACTTCAGGAAGTCTAGAGATCTTTTGAAGGTGAAGTTGTGCTTCAGTCCAGACACAAACGCAAGATCACACTTCAGCCTTTTGTGTTGTGCGTGTTTTGCTTTACAGGCAATAGTGCTGTACGGGGCTGCGTGTGTGTCTGTATTGTTGCAGGTGCAGTTCTTGTTGCTGCAAGTGCAGCCCAGCTGCTGCAGGTGTAGTTCAGTCTGCTACAGATGCAGTTCAGTAGCTACAGATGTTACTGCTGCAGCTGTAGCAGTACCACTGATGAATGCACTACGGCGAGCAACATCTGTTGTGAACATTCAAAGCTACCCAATCTCGCATTCATGTTAGTGAACAGATTTTCTGACAAATGTTTTTAATTTTGAAATTGTTAAAAATGCTGTTTTTTTTGCGTTCATACTTAAAGTTTCTGAAGTCAATCATTTCAGCTGGACAGCTTGTTTTTCAACGCAAATATTACACCGTAATTTCCTACTCTTGAAGGTTGTATGAATTCGCTGCTTATGATGCCCATGGATGAACATTATTCTTTTTATTTCCATTCTCGAGTAAAATTCTCTTTTCCGAGCCTCATTTAATGTACGTCGATATGCGTGCGTACTGTAAAGTCACGATTTTTTTCTCAAAGCGTCTCCATTGATCTCGAGTCGTATGCCTGGACACGAAATAACCCTTCGCAAGACGGGAGTATATCAAATTTAATGACATGAGCGCAGGTAATGAGTGTCATTGTTCCTTTAATGGTGGTGATAATCATGACAATGCAGCGATCCACATCGCTAGGAATTACCGTTAAAGCACAAGATGTTTTGCATTACCGGACTCAACCTTCCTTATCCCTCGCTTAATCTTGAACTTTGTTTCCACCCGTAACAGCGTCAGTACAATTACCCTCCTAAATTCCTATACTGGTCTCGGTAGCGCGTATTTTTGCATTTCTAACCTGCGTTCAGAGCGCGGTGTCAAATCAAAAATGCTTAAAATGAACTTGAGAAAAATGAGGATCAATCTGATTCGTAAATGAACACTAAAATCGTGTAAATAACCATAGACCTTGACCCACTTATAGGGGATTATGTGCGGGGCCTAAGACTGACCCTTGCGGAACGCGAGTTTTTTTATGAACTTGCGTTATACATTTATAAGCGCGGAAAGTATGCAATATTATAGTGATTTATGAAGGGCATAAAAATCATGCTTCATAATTAATGACTGATAGTATTTTCAAGCAAGGATTTTGATATTAGGCATGAAATTAAAATGACACACTTTTTCGTATTCTCATAGTTATTCTGATGTATGAAGCTAGTAATGGGTAAAATGTTAATCACTCCAAAATAAATTGACATACCCAAGCGAATTATTTGTAACAATTTTCGTGAATGAAGTTAGATTCTAAAATTTCCCAAACAGTATACTTAAGGAATAAAGCTCGTATCTAAATGTAAGGGATAATTGTTTTGAAGGCAAGGCTGCTATCACGCACGAGATATCTAAACTATAATTAGTCTTCCTTATGAATTATATACATATATGTGATTATGG
>VCRD01006204.1:17416-28755 GCA_006783055.1 Trinorchestia longiramus
GACGGCATGGGACTTCGGTATTGAACCAAGAATGGGCCAAACGGCTCGTTCCTATTGCCTTATTCTATTCTATTCTATTCTATTATATTCTATTCTATTCATTCATCCGCCATCAGGCCACATAACATGCATTTAATGTAAATCATTGATAGGGGATAAAATATTCACAATACGAAATCATTCTCGAGCTCCAGTTCAAAGGAGTTTCAATTCTTTATATGTTCAAATGTTGGCATTGTTTTGACGGTATAATTGAAGAATTGCTTCAGTTGAAAAGCGTTGCTAAGGTTGAGAGTTATGCGTTATGATTTGGAGCTTCTAAATCTCTATTAAAATATACCCATCACACTGTATCACAATCGACATTCAGAAACTATTCCTTTCATACTTTGATCAGTAAATAAAGTACCTAAAATAGACGTCTAATCCATGATGACTGAGGACATTGTTCTTTACTTACTCATTAATTCTTGACTTTAATTCTAGCAATGAGTCAGAGTCTGGTCATTTTACACATAGCTTTGTGTTCAATGTGCATGACACAATGAAAAGAACTAAATTTGTGTTCCTTCTGAACACAAAGTTGTCTGCTCTCCTCTGCATATATCAAGTGCAACGCTCTTTGCATTCTAAGAATAACAAATATCATACAGTCTGTGCAAATAATACAGTTAATTTCTTATTCCAATGTATGAAAAACACCAAAAAAAGTATCCGTGCAGAAAATCGCTTATCATTATTTTTTTAAAACAAACTTGGAGCAAAAATTTGCTTCGCGTTGCTTCTTAGAAGATAAATAATTTTTCTTTTAAATCTGTACTCCACCATTCACTTTACATTAATCAAATGTCATATTTGCTTTTGCATTGTCAAAACATTTTTTTATTCTCCTCTGACCTTTGGATGAATTTCTTCTTTCAGTAAGCGAATAATTTACGTATGAATGTCGGGTGTATATATGCACTTTCAACACTAACCATTGAGTTTTATGCTATAATTATTCCAACATGCATAAACCAGTTCTTCACTTAAACACTATTACTTCAAGTTCTTTCTTTTTCGAGGTTTACTTCTAGTAGTAAAATGAAGTAAAATGCACAGTCTCATCCAACAAAATCAGGACTCGAACAAAAGGCATTTCAAGCAGCTGTGTGGCATCAATTCGATTCATAGTGAAAATAACAAGATTTCAAATTTTCATGAACTATCGATCTAATAATTTTTTCAAGTGTTCTGACTGACTATTAGATTTTTTTATTGCACAGACTTGGCAGTAGACACGGTCCACTGCAACCCATCGGCCAGCAAAGCACGGGTGAGATTCTTTATATATCAAATTTTTATACTTTTTGATACTTTAATATGAAATCCATGTGATTTTATCACATATACAAAAATTTTAACAAAATTAAAACCATTTCTTGCTTCTTAAGGGTAAACTAATAAAGACCATCATGGAATTAATGAACTGAATTAATTTTCGAGCTTATTTTTCAAGTGGAAGAAACCTTGTGTTTAATTGAACATTGTTTTACTGACGTGACCTTGTCCGCTATTTCTGTCGGGGAAAATTCTCCTCGATTCATCAGAATATTTTCGTTACTCTGAAAATCAGAGAAATGCTCAAGTACAATACTACATTACATTACACCGATTGCAATTGGGGCAACTCGACATCGTGTTTTCATTAATTCTACGAGTAGGGAGTCAGATGATCAAAATTACTCTTAGTTTTTCTTTGAAGAAACTCCTTTTATTAATGAGTTGCTATTGATTTGTTTCTTTAAGATCAAATGCTTATTTTCTGCCACTTAGGCCACTGAAAATTCATATTTTTAAGTTGAATTCGAGGGCTTCCCTGAACGAAGAAGTTTCTAATGAACAATTTTCAAACACTACATAACTCAGTTTTAAATGAAACGAAAAGTTATTGTTAATTTATCTGTTATTAATGTTTCCATATAATACCTCTGTGAAATATTTTACGTAATGATGCACGTTATACTGAATTTTCTTTCAGAATAATTTTATCCGAAAATGATATCCCACATTAGTAACGGTTCGGCAGAAACAACTGTAAAATACGAATTAATTCAAGTACTTCACCTACTTTTTGTGCAACACAGGTGACAAGAAGTTTTCACCACGGCCCGCCACACCTACCCTCGCCCCCGTCACATCTGCTGGGTCTGCCTAGTTTCGCTGCAGCGCTAGCACGAGATTCCGCTGCTTCGCTGGTGGCAAACAAACAGGCAGCTCAAGCTAACTCTGCAGCGCAGGTCATAACCCACAACCAATCTAAACTAAACAATTAAAACCAAAGCACTTCAACTTCGAAACTAAAATCAAAGAAGGGGAACTTAAAACTAAAACCTAATTATGTAAACTAAAAAACTAAAGCTAAAGGCAAAAAACTCAAGAATTATTACTAAACTATGCAAGCTGAAAGAAAAGAGTACGTACTCTTTTTGAATCTTGCTTTGGAAGACGTGCCATCGAGGCAGTACCTCGACTACACAATTATTTCAACACTTTTTTGGTAAATTTATGGATTCGTGTATCTTCTGGTCACCGAATTTTTCATGTACAAATCAATATTCGAACAGCCATGCGTAAATTGATTATTCTTTTTGTTGCGTAACGTGGATACAAAAACAGATAATATTGTACGTATTTAGCTCCTGGACGGTTGTTGTCCAATCGCAATTTAGCCTCGTCTGGTGCGGCTGGCTAATCTATTAGGGAGGTAAGTAGGTTAATGAGCTAAAAAAGATACAGGAACTTCACTGAACAGGTAAATAAGCTAGAAGATTTTTCATTTTAATGATGCTAACCCCATTACATCGAAAAGCACCATAAAATCCTTCATTCAGCGAATTCTTGCAATGATTCTGTTGTCTATGAAATGAGTTTTTTGCATTTTGTAGAATTTTTAAGACCCTGCAAAAATTCGAGTTAAAGGCAAAGACAGAAGGAAACGTACCCTCATTAAAAATAATTGTAAAAAAATGAAGGAACTTTCAATAAATTTCATTTTTAAGAAGTTAGTTCGTGAACTCATTAGCAATTTTTCTTCATCCCACTATCTGATACTAAGAATGACCGTCGTGTAATTATATATTTATTTATTTATATGTTTCCTTTCATAGGAAGATTAGATAGGATAGGAAGAAGTTAGCACTGGCGGTCTTGGTTTCAGTTCACTGGTAAATTAATACACTCATTTTCGCCGTACAAGTACACTATAATAAGTCACTTTCAAAAAAATTAGAGAGATCTAGAGCCTTATATACTCGAGTCCGTATCGTGGATAGGGAGTTGGGCGGGGTATTGCATATTACAATATACATACACAAGCTCGCAGTTGATTTCAGTAATGCTGAATTTCTGTATCTAGGATATGACACGAATGGCTATAACTACTTCTATTGCGGCTCAAACATACTGTATTCTAAGTGTTTATTATACACTAGATTTGCCAATATTTTTGATGGCACAGGTACACTAGTATAATAATACCGAACTTGTTTGCTTGCTAGCTTGCTTGCTTGTTTGGTTCTTGTCTCTGTGACGCTCTTAACGATTTATATAGGAGGAAATTCGGCAGGGTATACATGTATTGTAAACATTGTATTGTGGATACCAAAGGCACATCCTTCAGTGTGGAAACTCCTTCACAAAGCTTGCGTCCACTGGCAAATAAAATAAAATAATTCAGAAAAAACAAATGAATTTTTACGTGTGGGTCTACCAGTTTTGAAATAAATGTGCAAACTTAAGAAATAATTATGTTTGGTTAGCCCTTTCATAATTTTTATTCTTTCTCTCGTGTAGCGATCCTTGATAATAAGGACAAAGTAAAGTTAATGATCCCAGTTACAGGAACGCTAAAGAAATTTGAGCGTATTCACAGCACCATTACTCGCTATGTGCTACTCTTTACCCGAGCTGTGTTC
The DNA here is from genome assembly GCA_006783055.1 of Trinorchestia longiramus. Classification (NCBI taxonomy): domain Eukaryota; kingdom Metazoa; phylum Arthropoda; class Malacostraca; order Amphipoda; family Talitridae; genus Trinorchestia; species Trinorchestia longiramus. The sequence goes on from VCRD01006204.1 coordinate 21,373, forward strand.
TCACTGCAGGTGGCACTGGCAACTGCAGCTCACAAGCAAGCCAAAATTGCAGCTGTCAACAAGGCAGCCAGCGAGGCACAAGACAGGGCTGTGGCAGAGTCTTCACTGGCGGCAGAGGCTGCGAAGGCAGCACGCGCTTCAGAAAAAGCTTATTCCAAAGCTGTGGAATTGGCCAAAGACTTGGCAAAGCTGGCAGCAGAATCTCAAGCCGGTGTGACAGATGCTTGGCAGGCCATGCAAACGTCCAAGAATGTGGCAAGTGGTCAAGAAACCATGGCCTACAAAGCCCAGCAAGTTGCCAATTCCTTATCCAGGAAGCAGGCCAGGACGCTGAGTGAGCTGGATTCAGCACAGGACGCTGTCGTACAAGCAAAGCTGGCCGCGAGCAAAGCTGCTGCTGCGGCCGGCAGTGTGTACTGAGAATGATCTTGTAAAATTCGTTCGTTATGGTCACTTCTGATGAAATTATAACATTTTTTCCTATATATCTCTGAAACAAACTGCTACGGAAACGAAATGCTACGGAAACGAAACGTACGAATATTTTTTAAGCGATATCAGCGAGTGCGAGTGTATCAGAATATAACTTTTCATTATAAGTGTTCAGCATATCAATTTTAGTTCACAATGAGCTATTTCTGATAACTGTTACGTTGTTATTGCTTTCCATTTGGTTTGATAGTTTTGTGCTCTCTATTAAGTCAACAAGAAATTGACCGAGTGACTGAAATAACTACAAATTTATACGCTATTAACTATTTTTCTTCAATATTTCTTGTTCTCTCGAAATAGTCAAGTTTTAGAGTCTTAGCCTTAGCAATTCTTTACTTTCTGAAAATATTCCATGAAATGAAATTTTTCCTAATAAATACTTTGTACTTGCAAGGTGTTTCATTGACGGACATATTTATTTTGAATGGAAATACGATTTTAGAATCCACTCTAATAATTCTAAAGTCCATGCAAAATGGCACGATAATTTCAGACTACGTATAGAAACCTCTCATATGAAGGGAAAATTTATTCATTATATTTTTAGCCTTGCGTAAAAAATTCTGTACGTAATTTGTCAGAACCTGTGAAAAATTCTTTAAATAAGTCCAGTCGTTACAGATCGTTCACAATTTTCAATGAGTGGCTCCATACAAGAAGGAGTGCATCATTTCTATTCCTATTCCTGAATGCACCACGATAATTCTGAGTTAGAACAACTACTGTAGACCCTGGAACATATCACGTAGACCCTAGATCAAATCAGATAAACCATGCAGTACAACACTTGTGGGCAGTGGATGATTATGAATCCCATCAGTTTCCCTGTTACGAAGACCTGGATATTTTTCAGTTTCGTTTTGATTCGTTGTCGTTTGAAAAATGCATAAATTATTCACTTGACTAAGAAGCTTTGTGAGAAAACTTCCATTCAATACTTGAGTATAAAGCTCCGAGACATTATTCATTGAAATGTGTTTGTTCAAATTTTACTGATTTTGTGCGAATAGATTTAATAGTTTTCGCATTCGCGACAGAAAATCACTAATCTCGCTCAATATTTAGATGGAAAGATGTTTTGGCTGCTCAGAACAACCTCCTTGGGCTTCTGCTACAGCTTCTTCTGAACATGTTATATGCAGTGTTCAGTGTTCAGTGTTCGCAGAGCCCTTTGGGATACGCATGAACACTGCCATGATAAGATCCGTCAACTCGACCTAGATGTTGTATAATATAGAGATAGTGCCTGTCTGGATTGTTGCCATTACATGATGAGGGAATTTAATTGAATTATTTTATTTATATTGAATAACTAGCTTTTGGTATTTGTGAGGGGTCGTCCTTTGCCAAGGTGATAGAGAGTTTGTTGTGCACCTCTTGAATTGAGTTGTCACTCAGATTGGTCGACTGATGAGGGTACCCGCTTGCTATGCAGGAACATCCGGGTTCGATACCCGTAACCTCCGTGGTCTGTTTGTGCTTGCCCATCGGCGGCTGGAAATGTCCAGTAGCTGCTACGCTGGACGCTTTGCGTAAGCCACACTTCCACCACGTTCATCGACACACCCCTACGATCCTACGATCCTCTACAGCACAAAGGACGGGGATCTCGCTTGAAGCATCATTTCTACTCTCAAGATCTTATCGATAAGCTACATCACTCCTCTTAAAATGTTAACATTGAGAATTTAAAAACCAATGTGCATGCACTGTATACTCTATTGAAAATAAACATTTATTTGTAAGAGACGTAACAAGAGTTCTACATAATTGGGTGAGGCTTCAAGACGGTTACTCGAACCTCAATTAATTTCGCACGAGCTCTGATAGCCTTAGTAGGGCTTACAGGATACATTCTCATGAGATAAGTACAACAACTTTAAAATTCAGAAGCAATCAGAAGGACTTTTTCGACACTTTATGTTAGCCACAAAATGGAAATATAGGATGCAAGTTCATTCCTAGTATCACTGTTTCTCGGTAGTGTAGAGAACATATGGACAGTTGCAGTAACAGTTAGAACATTGCATGTCACTGCAGTGAATGCTAATTTTTTTCTAATAATCTGGAGGCTTCCTCTTCTTCATGCCAAGCCGAGATCTCAAATTTCAAACCTAGATAAACGTTTTTTCTGCATAAGACAAAACATTTTTTCTAGATGAATAAGTTTTTCCCGAATTTCTAGCATTGCTCAAAACAGGACTTAACGGTGAGTGTTGAAGGAAGAGTCTACGGAGAACTTGTCCCTTTAAACATGAGCTGAGTTTTAGTGTCAATGACGTTTTGCAATTGAAGCCATGTTCTCAGCAAATATTTTGCCATAGAATTTCACTGGGTTGAAAAAATCAAATAATTCAGTTCAATGGGAGAAATAAAATGACATTTGAGGAAGCACTTTATGTTACATCCTGCCTTGAAACGCTGCTGGAAAGTGTAATAGTAAATACAATAACATTTACAGAAATTTAGGATACCATTTCGATATACTATATAACCTAATCTACAACTGAACATTCAGTAAGATTATTTTGTAGCAAAAGCTATTTAGAAAACATATCAATAAGAATAAGTGAACTCTATATAAACTACGTTAGTGCATAGAGAACATGGACAAATTTAAAATTCACTACAATAATACCTGATAAACTAAAACATTGCATGCAATGTGTCGATGTGTCGTTCGTTCGTGATTCGTTGGATTCGTTCAAATTATTCGATTATTTATGAAACATCTAAAATGCTTTTACAGTTCGTAAGTCTCTTTCAATTCGCCAGGGTAATATAAACCGTCGGACTTAACGCCCGTAACCGCCACCACCATGTCCGCCTCCGCCACCGCCTCCACCGCCTCCACCATGTCCGCCTCCGCCTCCACCGCCTCCACCGGAGCCTTTGGCCTTAGCTAGGGCTGCACTGGCAGCAGCCTGCGCTCGGGCTGCAGCGGCCTGCGTTGATTGTAGGTCATTCAAAGCAGCGGCCTGCTGCTGACTGAGAGAGTTGGCGGCCTGCTGAGCCTGCGAAGCCATGCCTTGCTGAGCATCTGCTACGGCCTGAGCAGCCTGCAGAGCCTGCCATGCCTGGGCAGCAACAGCCTGCGCCTCACCAAGGGCCTGCGAAAGTTGCTGAACAAGACCCTCAGCAGCGTTGTAGGTGTTCTCAGCGGCCGTGGCTGCGTTGCTCGCTTGCCCAGCCAACGAAGACTCGGCGAACGCAGCAGCCTGGGCCCCTTGAGCTGCCTGGGTTATCTGGGCTGTTTGGGCTTGCTTCTGGGCAGCCGCTGCCTGGGCTGTCTGGGCTGCAGCAGACGCAGCTGCCGCAGCTTGGCCAGCTGCAGCTGAAGCAGCTGCACTGGCTGCACCCTTCAATCCAGCTGCAGCTGCAGTTGCCTGCGCTGCCGCTTGGTTGGCGATATTTGATCCACCACCTCCACCATGACCTCCACCACCTCCACCTGTTCCGATGATTAGATATCCTCCTCCTCCACCACCACCTCCCCCTACTGATCCACCGTAGCCACCACCGCCACTACCTCCTCCATAGCCTCCACCTCCTCCACCACCGATGGTGCCGCGCTTCTCCTACAGAAGATGAAATCAGATTTGATAGGAATTTTTTTCTTTTTTCATATGACATGTACATTAGCTATTCATGACAGCACTGGAAAATGTTAACGATTGAAAAGGCACAAAACATAGTGATATAACTTATGTAAACCGCCTTAAAGGCATTGCATCAATGAAAAATTTCAATCTTCAAAATTCAGAAAAATGTATTCATTTTAGTATTTTTCATTCCTTTTTCTTTCTCTGTTTTATTATTTAAAATTCTTAAATTGATTTTATTACATTGAGTTAAACAAGTCTCAATCACCAACATAGGCTACTTGTATCATGACAAGACTGACTAGTTATAATCTCACTATATAATAATACCCAACTTGTTGCTTGCTTGCTTGGTCCGTCTCTCTGTCACGCTCTTAAGGTTTAGATAGGAGGAAATTCGTCTTTGAAGAACAAGACGAGATACCATGAAATGTCATCCCTAAATTACGATGGCAAATTTATCATAGTTTCTGAAATATGTATTCGAAAGTCTAAATACTGCATTAGAGCTTGTGATCCTGTCGTACACAAGCTATTTCGCATATTTTTTCAGTTGAATTTCTTCGTAGCTGTTGAATTTCGCGCGGAGTAGAGGCCAAATATCACAGAGTATAGGCCCCTGATTTAATAATACACAGTTTGTTGCTTGCTTGCTTGGTCCATCTCTCTGTCACACTCCTAAGGATTAAGATAGGAGGAAATTCGGCAGGGGTATATATACGGGGTAAGCATTGTATTGTGGATACCAAAGACACAGTTTTCAGTAGGGAAACTCCTTCAGTATGGAAATTCCTTCACAAAGCCCGCATCCACTGGGAAATAAAATGAAATAATACAATAAAAAACACGAACTTTTACGTGTGGGTCTACTAGTCTACATATACCGTATGTCCCACAAAAACACGAACCGAGTATTTATTTTCCCGTATCGGTAATACCATCATTCGACTTAATGTATGCTCTTTTCTATAGATTAATTTTGAGGGATAATTTTGCTAGAAATTAAATGCTTATGGTATTCTTATGATGGTACTACTAATACGGGACATACGGGTTTGGGTTTTTGTGGAACATACTGTATAATAGATAATGTATCTAAATCCTTGAGTGCGTTACAGAGAGACAGACCAAGTAAGCATGCAAGCAAGCAACAAACTGTGTATATTATTAAACCAGGGGCCTGTACTCCGAATATTTGGCCTCTACTCCGCGTGAAGTTTCAACAGCTACAAAGAAATTCAGCTGAAAAAATATGCAAAATAGCTTATGTACGACAGGATCAAAAGCTCTAATACAGTATTTTGATTTTCGCCATGCATATCTAATCTAATCTAATACTAAGAATGACTGCCGTGTGTTTATATATTTATTTATTTATATATTCATTTATATATTTATTTATTTATACGTTCCGTGTCACTTTCAAGAAAATTAGAGAGATCCAGAGCCTTATATACTCGAGTCCGTATCGTGGATACCGAGTTCGGCTGGGTATTGCCCTATGATTCAGATACATTGTACCCGAATATGACACGAATTGCAGAGTCAATTGCAGCAGTAGAAAACTAAGTGTCTTTGTTTTCACTAGGAATGTTGCCATTAAAGAAATACTCAAATAAAACTTTTGACCTTTGTAAATATATATACAACTAAATATATTGCGTTACATTCTTATATGTAATTTCATTTAATATCTTTCCAACAGTATTTTTCATTATTTTTGATGGCACAGGTATTCTCACAAAATCTCTGCCGTCATTTTTGACGGCTGGGTACAGAAACTATATTTACCATCGTAATTTAGGGATGAAATTTCATGGTATCTCATCTTGTTTTTCGTAGACGACTTTCCTCCTATCTAAATCCTTAAGAGCGTGACGGAGAGACGGATCAAAAAAGCAAGCAAGCAAGCAACAAGTTGGGTATAATTATAAAGTGGAATTCAAGAAAAATATTCAGATTCTGATAGTACCATGGGTAAAATTGAAAAATGTATTTAATTCATAGATTCTTAATTTTGCCACTTTTAAACCAACGAATATTAACGGGTACTATCTGGGCAACGTTATCAGTAGATAAGATACAGAAAGGTAGTTCTGAGTGAAATTAATATGAAGTATTCATTTAAAACACAATAATTCGTCGTAAATCTTTAATGCATTAATCTTTCTAATGATTTAAAATTAATCAAATCTAAATCGTGGAATTTTCACGGGAACTGTTTATTACTAGTTATAATACAGACAAGTTATAATACCAGCATACAAATCGTATGTTAGGATAAAATATTCGAAAAGTTGTAAAACAAATATTCTAGCAGCTTTGTGTGTTACGAGGCTACTGGATCAAAGAGTGTCTTAAATACTCTGAGCAAGACGCTTCCTAATTAGTATTTCTCAATCCTATGAAAACAAGTTCCCTCACTGAATCCGTCCATTCATCCATCTCCTCCACTAGCAACCTCACTTGCTCATAGTAAACTTGTAAGCAAACGGAGACTTCATTTTTTGTTCCCACCACCGCCCACTCACATCACTTCATTGTAATTCCCTTGAGCTTTTATTTCTAAGCAATTTATTATCCATTAAAAAACAAAACATGACCAACGCCATACTCTCAGTTAGTCGATTGAACGTTTTGAAACAATCATAAAGGAAATAGTTGTATTTTAAAATCTTAGGACATAAATTTTGAGATGTACTTACTCGGACGAATTCCTGAGTTGATTCAGTCGCATGAGAAACGCCTGGGAAAAGAAATTCTGATTACTAAACTTCTAATAAATTGACCATGAAGTGATACCGCTGTTTCTTTGTCTTTATTAGTGTTAGCAGTGTCTGTGTCTGTTCTTGTTAGGAATCACAATGCTCTGTTAATTCTCGTTCTAACAAATTAAAGTCTCTAAAAACCATCGGTTGGAATTTGTTTCAACTTTATTGTGAAGGGATGTTTCAAATGAATGCAGCCCCTTCAGTTTTTTATTCACCTGAACATTCATAGTTTCGGTAAATGTACTATTTGACAAGACATTCAGATATTCATGAACGATAATGGATACACTGGTTTCAGCTACTTCCTCCAGTGAAACAATGTCGCTGAGTAAAACTTTATTTGTTTCGAAGTGAAACTCTAATGTCCATGAGATATATTTTAGTTTAATTGCGAATGTTTTATATATAACAGTAATAAAATTCAATCAACATGAAAATCAGTGCATGTAAAGCTGTTTGTGCTTGGAAATGAAGAAAAGAACTCACCAAGGAGGATGGCAACGATGGTGAAGTGCACT
>VCRD01006205.1:0-22986 GCA_006783055.1 Trinorchestia longiramus
GGTAAAAAACCGAATAATTATCGAAGTAATTATCCGACCCAAGAATGGGCCCGAAGGTTCGTTCCTATAGCCTCATTCTATTCTAATAGCCAGGCAAACGCAAATAAACTGTTGCAGAAAAATAACATTCCCGACCCTTGGATAGTTTGTTGGTTCCGATCATAAACATTCTGCTTATGTATAATGGTCACCACAGCACATACAAATACAATTATCAATCGAATATATATCAATAATCAAATTAGGTAACGAAGATAAGGTAATTGTTTAATCCTGTTCACATTCATGCACAAATTTATCGCCAAGGTCTAACATAGGATTTATTAAACGTTGGCGGTAAACAATGGACCCTACTTTTGTTTAACGTACCATTAACGGTGTTAAGATCCTAAGTTTACTAACTTTATTTTAATATAAGTTAATCAAATGTCTTTGTAAACTCCTCCCGTGTTAGTTTTTACTTCCTAATGTAACATATTTGCACTTATTCTCTATTTATTTTAGTACTTTGTTTCAATACGGTTCCTCATAACAAGTATGCATATGTACTATTGTCACTAACGATAATGTGCACAATAATATTTGAAAGTGAAGAAAAAGACATCCGGCTCCTATTGAACATTCAACTCTACAAGTAGAAAACTTCTAGAAATGACCGTTTATAATTACTAGGAAGATCTGGATAGTGTCTTATCAACGAAACTTATCGTGGCCTTGACGTGATTATTTTCTGTCTGGAACCTCTGAAAAAATATCAAACATCTGAAATATTGATGAGAGAGCAGCCTCACACTTCTAAACAATAACGAAGAACTAGCATGTAAATTCTCTTAGCACTACATTAACAACGTTAAAACGGTGGGGTGAATGACCGTTTGATCTTTAAATTTCTCTTCAGTCTAGTAATCGAAATGAATGACTCGCGTGCACCATATCGATGAATTCTAAGATTTCTGCAATACTCTCTTGGAATCTGAAAGACGTTACACCAAACAGCTGGAATCTTTTGAAAATAGTCCAGGAAATACAGTGTTGCGCTAAATACTAGGTTTCCTTTTCATAGAACCATAGTCCAATACCCCAATTTAATTATTTTAAAATTACTAGATTTTTCGATTCTCTGCTCACTCTTTACCTAAAGACATTGAAACTAAAATGAAATATTAATAAAATTCTGATATCCTACAGATTAAAATCGGAACAACTAAGACTGTAAGGTGAACTTTTTTTCATAGTATAACGTAGAGGCAACAAGTATAAAAGTTAACACGCACGCACATAAACTAACTTAAAATTCTAGTATAAAAAATACAACTTTGACTATGGATGTCTTCACCACCACTCCATTGCACGAACACATATTCAAGGATATGATGAGCGGCTTGTTCTGAATAAAGAGATCCATCCTATTCGTCAAGGGAGGTATGCCAGCCTACAAGTTTAGTTAAATCGCTCGAGAAATGCGGTTAACTGCAATGCACAGACACTTTGACGATCGAAACTAAAATAAGCACGTTAATATAGAACCCCAATGTTTATATGCGAGTAAAAACTTACTAATTACTTACGAAATATGCGGTTAAGTGTCGCTCTTCCAAAGCTTGATAGTTTTGTCATTTTCAAGCGCTCCTGATGCGATGATATTCTGAGTAGGATGGCAAGCCGTGCACAAGACAACATCTGTAAAACAGAACAAGTTGCACACCAATTCATCACCACCAACATGAAAGCCATTAGGCTCGAGTGGTGTTTTAAAGAAAGTCGTGAGCGAAGAAATTGTGATGCTCCTCCATCTGAACCTAACCCCCAAAAACGAGGACCTCTCTCTCTGATCTAAACCCAAGGTAGATGACGAGCACAGTTCATCACATGTAAGCGAGGCACGAAAAGTACTAAGCAAAACAGAAAAATCCTTTCCGTTCGCAAAAAAAATTCAAAATCAGTTATTCATGAACTGAGTTACCGGAATAGTTGCCTTTTTAATTTAGCTATAAAATTAAGAACTTTTGATGAGGTTTATTACATTGAGAACACACATGTGGAATTTCAGCATGTCACTGAAAATAAAACATTGCTCAAAATTTCAAATTTCAACGCAAAAACTCAAACCTATGAACAAACTATGCGGAACAGTTAAGCAGTTTTGGTCGAGACATCACACGAGGCCCTGCGAGCCGAACACGCCGATGCGCCAAGTTCCTTGATTGTGTAGATAATGTCATCCCAAACTTTCTTCTCGGTGTATCTTGGTGGGTAGGTGGTAGGCATTCAGTTTTAAAATAACGCAAACAGCAACACACTAGCTGTAATGGTTTTTGCAGAATCGCTACCGGAAGGACAAAAAACTTTCGACGGGTTTTGTCATTTACAAAAATGGCGCATCGGTGTGTTCAGCTTGGAGGGCCTCATATGAAAAACAAATTTGGTCGAAGATATACATAACTACTTTCAAGGACAACTTAATATGGAAGTGAACACACTTGCTCTATATTTACAGCCGATCTTCATAAAAACAATACTGGCGCTCCTGTCATTTACCGTCAATATTAAAGCAATCCAAGCACCAGCCAATATTTTTCTCAAGTAGGATCAACAGCAGGTAGCTACTCACCTGTGTGCCCTTCCAACTTTTGAACCACTTCCTTCGTCTGCAAATTCCAGATGTAAATGAGGTTATCTTCAGAGCCCGACACAATCCACTGAAAAATAAATGAGTTGGAACATGTTTGATCAACTATCACACATACTGCATAACAAATACATCTTTCTGTAGTTCTTTCTCCGTTCAGATGTAAACATCAGTCAAATGTACATACCTAAGTGTATAGAATGCATATTACGTACGCTAAACCTCTCAGTAATAGAGTACCCACTTATTGGTGGCGAGTACCTGTGGTTATAAAGGGAGAAGAGTATCTACACCCCCTCGCCTCTTCTCGTCTCAAGAACAACATCAGCGAGAATTAAAAGTCCCTTTTAAAGGAAAACTGCTTTAGGTATGTACTAAGATACGAAAAAACGATTGTTCTGGTATCTTTAGGTAAGATCTTACCGTCGCTTAACAGGGGAAAAACTAAAAAAATATCTACGTAATAAAGTAATACAAAAAATCTCACCTTTCCTCCAGTGACAGAGAAATTGGCGAATATGCAATATTTCTCGTTTTTGTGACCGCAGTAGGTCTTCAAACATTTGCCTTTGCTGTAATCCCAGAGCTTGAGCGTGTTGTCCAGAGTAGCAGCCAAAATATACTTGCCATTAGGGGAAAACTTCACGAATGACACAGGTGGATTATCGTCGTCTATAAGAGTTTTCAGGCATTGCCCCGACGACGTGTCCCAAATTCGACTGAAAAGGAAGAAATTAAGTCTTAGATAAAATAGTAAACCAGTAAACCTGAGATAAAGCAACTTAATAATAATGCTAAAGAGATGTTGGATTTATCGAGTCAATAATACTGACGGCGCATAAAACACAATACTAGTTAGAGTGACCTTTAAAAAAATATAATAAATTATACATTGACTATAATTTCCAATATTTTTGTAGTCAGTCTCAGAAAGGAAAGCCTTTTCTTTAACATCCATGCTGAACTGCCAGTTCTGAAGGTAAGTACAATACGTGAGCTGAGTTGAAAAGGCACAAAGGGCTTACGCTTAACTTTAGCCCAATTTATTCATAAAATGAAAGAAGTTAAAAACGAGGTCAGTAACTAAAATTTTAAGTGATAACCAAATGAGATTGAAGCTTTAAAATAAGGACAACTCGTACAACAGCATGAATAAATTAATATTTAGTAAAATGACTTGAGAGTATTAAATTAGCTTTGTCAATCAACACAATTATTGAAAATGCAACAATAAATCGGCAGCTACGTAAATGTAGGTACCATTACTAAGTGATTCAACAATTTCGACAACACATACAAAAATACTGACCATAGTCCGTCATAAGAGCTGGAGACGATGAGAGTTCCGTCTCTATTGAAGTTTACAGCGCTCACAGGATCACTGTGGGCGGGCAGGGTTTTCAGACAGCGTCCAGTTTTGATGTCCCACACTCGCACAGATTCGTCAAACTACAACAGAAATTATCAAAATCAGAGAAGGTGTCATGAGAATAATGATACATTCATAGGTGTGCATATTCCAGGCGATGTATGAGGTATATGTATAGGTATCAAGTGTGGAACAGCGATGGGACGCCGACTCAAAAAATAAACAATTAACCGACAGGCGAGCTAGAGGGCAGGGGAAATATAAACAGTAGGGTTTGAGAAGGGTCGCGGTCTATGGTTTCGTAGCTAAAGAAAGTGTCAAAACACTTGCAAATTTATAGGAGGGACCTTGTGACTCAAGAATTACGTAGCCGGGTAACTCAAGTTGATTGAAGAGTGGGCGGGGCATATCACAGCAGTTTAGAAACCTAATTGAGACCATAGGACAAATAGGGAGATTGGAAAATTATAAAGATACGCGGGAGGAGCAAAGCTCATATAAAAACGGTAGGAAGGATAGATGCGAGGACTGGGGAACTAGATCTCTGCGACTATGTAGGCTATTGGAACCAGAGCGACATCTAGGTCTAGAGGTATGGGTGGGTTTAATGACACCGTGATAAAGGGGAAAATTAGCGGTATTATTAGGTGTTGTTTCGCGATTGTTAAACATCATTGTCATTATCAGCCACAATCTCCAGTGTAAGAGCAAGTTCTAATAATATTGTCAATGTAATTGAGGTTAGCGACAGGGTAAATCTCGTAATTTGATGTGAGCGCCCATTGTCCCTGTGTGAAAGTTTCTGTGTGTACCATTGTCCCCTCATTTTACCATTGAAAAGAAATATCGAGAACCTTTCACCATTTCATGTGTGCGGAGGATTAGAGTCCCTCTAAGAGCGATATTGTATGTTTCTTGCATTTTATTAATTGTGTTATTTACAAGTATAAATTGAAATACAACGGAAGGACAGCATGCAGAAAAACCATGAATTAAAACTAAGATTACGTAAATTATGAGAGAAAAGAACTGATCGACAATCAATCATTGTGCAATTAAAAGTAGGCAGAAGAAAGCATTTCCATTTTTATATTTAATTAATTGAATAAAAGTAGACATAACTTAAACGGATCGCCACAAGGACGGACATACATTATACGAGTTATATCTGAAAAAGTTAGTCCAATGCTGTAAAATATAGAAACATGACTAAGTAAAAAATCTCAATTACTTTCTACTACTAAAATATGCTACTCCTTGTATCAAAATCTTGAGATCTCAACTGCTTAATGTACAAGGAAAAACCCTGTACGAGGAAAAACTGTTCCAGCACAAGGAAAGACATGCCCTGCGTCATGAGTTGCACTCACCGAACCTGAGACCACGAGGTTGGACTGAGGGTTAAAGTTGCAGCAGAAAACATAGTTGCTGTGGCCCTTCAGTGTCTTCACACACTTGCCCTGCATAGACACGTGGTAAAAAATGGTCATACGAGCACGCCATTCTGATGTACAACATAAAATAAAAATATATATATAAAATAGAAAACTGAATTTTATACCAATATTCGATTAAACATAGTTATTTAGAAGCTGTAAAATATGGAGGTACTGTAAAAAAAATTACTTGAAATTATTCAATTATGCAGTCCCGCACATTTTTTTACCATTGATAAGGAATCTTCTGTCTATCATCAGTCATAGACTTGCAAACAATCATACTTGAGAATGAGGCACTATTATGAGCCTAAAAACGCCATAGCACTTGACACAATTTAGAAGAGTTGTTTAACAGACGTTGAAGCATTACAGAGGCCCTCGTTTCTTTATGAAAAATGAACAAGCATTTCGGTGGAAGATGAACAGGAAAAATACACAAAATTGTTAAACATAGGAGTGCTGGTAAATTACTGTTGCTAAATAGGAATTAAAAGCATTATATTTTAATCTTACAGCTGTATAAGAGCCATAAATGTTGGTGCAAATAAAATACACGCCAGATCTATTATGACATCTTACACTCCCAAGTTATTTATACACAAACATTTATCTGGCTATATTCTTATACAGGGACAGACTCCAATGATTACACCTGAGCAACAGACAGCATGATGAAATGTACTTGCTAAGGTTGAAATTAATGATATAAATAATCTCAGCCTAAAGGAAGTCCAATAGGAGCAAAATTTAAAATTTCTGAGACACTTTTAGTTATAAAGCCAAATAAATTATCTACATATATATATGCAGCACATATTTCATTTATATCACTCTATACACACATGATGAGGACATAACTTTGGACAAAAATTAATACCAAGGAACAACAATAATATAAGAAGATATTAAAACCATGCTGCATCATATCTGTTGCTTGCTGGGTTTTATCACAAGGTGGGGCTCTTATGGTGGAAATCACAAGAGGAGCTAAATGAGCTCAAAAAAAACAGAGAAAAGGGACTCACAGAAGCAAGTTCCCACATTTTGACAGTCTTATCATCAGAGGCAGAGCAGAGCAGCCGTCCATCATGAGACCAGGCCACGTCGCTCACACCTAACTTGTGGCCATTGAGGGTCTTCTCAAACTTGCCATCATATGCTGACCAGATCTTGATGAGCTTGTCAGCAGCTGCAGAAATAAATTTATTGTGATAAGCTACTTACACATGACTAGAATAGCTGTAACACAGGCATTTGGGCACAATAACTAATAATCATGAAAAGGATATGAAAAATACATTTCATCTACAATACTTTGTGACATACATTATCTTTGCCAACTTATAAGATACACTTCAAAACTGATAGGCAGCTAACTTACAAAACACAGGAATAGATGATTAAACAACATTTTACCTTACTGCTTTTTAATTACTAAATCACAGCAAAAAATACAAGTATATTTCCTGACACAGTCAACATTGATATGCTTCCATAGCTTAGATCATAAACTGAGTATAGATAGCATCAAGTATTAATTCATTAACTATATAAATACTTGAATAAAAGACTTACTAATAATGTTTTGAAGAATAGACAGCATTTCATTAAGAAATGAGTTATGTACTGGTATTTCTGCTGGCTGAAATTATGTTGAAATAACAGAAACTGTAGCTGAAATTTAATAGTTGCAGTTAGAATTTAGTAGCAGCTTGAAATTCAGTAGCTGTACCAGCTAATGCAGCTGAAAGGCTTGATAACTATTTCAAAGAAACTCCTTACTCCAGCTTATCAACCTATCTCTAAGAAACTTTTCAACATAAATATAGCCAAATGCATACATTGAAAGTAAAATAGTCAATGTTTTTCAAACATGCAAGATTCCAATAATAATAAAAAGAGCTAAAATGTTAAAACAGTTATAATGGAAGATTGAAACAAATAATATACCAAAGAAAATGGGCTACCCATCCATCTAAAACTTGTAATAGTTTGAATACATAAATTTAGAGTGAAAATTTTTTTTTTGCCAAGTTTCTTATACATAGTAGAAATTATGATCAGAGAATTTATGATTCATAAACTTCTTTCTCAGTAAGAAATGTAAATATATTACAACACAGCTAATGAAGGACACAGAAATCAGATTATTTAATTTAGCATAAAAAATTGAAGCAACCCCTTGCTGCAACTGAAAATTTTCTAAACACACATTCATATATTTCTCAGAATAAAAATCAAAAATTGAGAATAAAAAGATATGATTTCATACCATCTCTAGTTACATCTACAATTATTTTGAAGCTAAAATAACCAGTCAAGTTCTGTGCAAGTTAAGAACAAGGAACAAAGAAATGCTAAAATAAATAAGTGAAAACAGAATACAATATAGAAACACAAAAGATCACAGTGATCCATTCTTAAGTTGCTCCCCATCTCTCAAGCCATTCAAAGTTAAGACATCAATCCTGCACAGCCACATCAATCATGCACAAGCATCTCACTCATGCACAGGCACATCAAAATAAGAGAGGCATATCAATCAAGCACAGACACATCAACCACACACATGCACCTCAATCACAATTTGATCAATAAAGTTAAGCATCATTCACAGCCTGAACACACTCACATGAGCTTGCTAGCCACTCTCCAGTGGGGCTGAACTTCACAGAAGATATTGCTTTGGAGTGGCCAGACAGAGTGTACTTTAGGGAATAGTTGGGTTTCTGAAAGGGAAGAATCACTACACTGAATTTTTGTTCAAATAATTTTCTACATTACATATGTTTGATTGACAGCCATGCCATGGGGAATTATTTTTTAAAATTCTGTTTGCTGCAAATAGACAAAAAATACAAATATTACATAGGAAATTTCAATTCACATAATTGCTATGAACTGCATAATTATATGATATGTCCTAGTAGCAAGTAAAGATAAATGTGTTGAAACTCAATTATCAAATTCAAAGCTTACTATTGCAAATAACATTCTGAAATTTTGCTGAAAATCTCCATTGGAACTTTAAATTTTCAGTAAGTTCCTTTGGACAAGTTAACAAGTTTAATATTTCATACATTGTCTATCATATTTTGTCCACAAATTCAAATCAGTATGAGCCAGCACCAAGTATGAAGTGCAAGCCCTCAATTATTAAACCTGTAAGGACCAAATTAATTGTCAACTGAACAAAATATTAATTAATTATTATAAATATCACTGATCTTTCATGTAATTTTACCAAACTCTTGAATGCAACATTTTGAACATAGCTCTTTCCTTAATCATTTCTAATGTACTTAGAGAATGACAGTGAGCTGTACAGGGTTAATAAATATTCTGCAAGAGAACAAATGTACAAATAGACATTTATATTTCCACACACTTCTGCAATAGAAATATAATCAAAAACAAGTGCATTAATAATTATTAACAAACAAGAAAACTAAAAAAACAAGCCATAGCCAAAATAGCTTTACAGCAAATATTTCAGGATGACAATTTAGACCCTTACCCTTTCCAGAATAGGATGATGTGAGCATATAATTATACAAAAATGTTAATTTTTTATCAGCCTTCTAAATATGATCTCAAATTCAATATATGGTACATATGTGACATGAAAGTCCTTTTAAATTCTTGAGCACACAGTGCAATTATGTAGACTTTCATTTCCTCTGGTGCAGAAAAGATATATAGTAATTGAGCATTACTAAATTTTTACTAAGTGTGCTCTTAGTTAAAAATACTCTCAGTGACCCAAGATCTCTTAGTGATATTAATCAATATAAGAGGTATTAACATACCATTCATGATTAAAATTACTGATCCTCAAGTAATGCTAAATTTTCAATAAATCATTACAAAACCTCAAATGAACTTAGATGCAATCCATCCCATTGTTAACATGAGTAAGCATGACAATTTACAGATTAGGTTTATAGATTGTGTGTCTTGAATGTTGCAAAATTCAGAGAAATCTTACAAAAATTTTTTGAAGGTCTAAATAAATTCAAGATCAAGGAATAGGAAGACTTCATAAGTATCACTGTTGTTTCTTTAGTTCAATTTAGTTTGATTATTCTTCATCATTGAATGTTAATGTAAGTAAAAGCAAACTTCTCAACTACATAGAGGGTATACATTTAAGTTATTCTTACATTAACTATGTACTCACCAATGTGTGACTAGCAGGCTTAGGAGGAGCAGGCTGATTTTCCCCTGACCTTTGATCATCTGCCATTTTGAATTATTGGCACCACTGGAATAAGCCCTTAAAAAAACAGTCAAGTAGAACAGGTAAGAAGACAACTGCTATAGCTAAGTTGACTCAAGTAAAGTTAACCAAGTTAATAAACACCCACTGTCTTTAAATAGATTTGCTTCAAATGTGACAAAGAAACCTGTATTTGGAGAAACTTTAAACATTAGTAATAAAATCATAAATAGCAAAAACATAAAATAAATTTAATTTCAAATTATATGCATTATATACCAGTGGAAAAAGGTATAAAATAATAAGCCTTTCTATATAAGCACAAGCATGTATCATTAAAATCATAAGCATCTTCAGAAGCAAAGCTGTATCCTCTAGAATACTATAAGTTACAACAAAATTCAACTAACTACAATCTCTTAACATTTCCAAAAATCTGATTCAGACTCCTTTCAAAGTTTAAACCATATCTTAATACACTATTAATTTGAATTCCATGATCTAAAATTTAGTTTTAGTAAATTTTCACAAGTTTAGTAAACTTAAAAACTATATTTTGCTCATTTTTAATATCATATTCTTCAAGTTTAACACTTTCACTGCATATAGGAACATACACAGGGTGTTCAGTAGTTAACATTGTAACTTTTAGAGCCCATGCTTATTAATCAAACAAATGTATGGAACTGAATCAAAAATAGAATTTAAATATTCACTAGTTGGAAGTTAATGCATTTTATAACACCTTTAGTCTGCTTCATACAATGAGCTGAAGATGCTTGGAGAATTACTTTTTTATTCCCATCATTGCACAGGCAAGGTAGCCCAATTGGCACTAATTAAGCTGGTAACTTCATCTACTTAATCAAAATTTACATACATACAACACTTTTCCACTTCACTATTAAAGTTAGAAATATATGGAAATGTATTACAAAAATCTCTTTGATACTTTTATACCAAAAAATTATCACTGAAGATATGATATTAGAGCCTCACTGTGCAGGCTGGTTGAACTATAGTTGAAAAAGGACTTACAAATTTTCAATATTTTGACAACTAAACATTCAATTGTTTGCTGACAGTAGCTCTTACCATCACAGTGTTCATGAGATGCAGTACAGTAACTAATACTTTAAACTCATAACATAAGAGTTTAAAAAACTAGCCCATTCTATCAACCAACCCTTATATCAAAACATAACTCTTATATTACTAAAAAGTATTCCTTGAAATTCAATTCATGAGTCAAAAAAACTTGTATGTTTATCCCTCACCTTCATATGCCTAAGCATTACTATACCATACTTACAATAAACACAATAGTCAGTAGTACTACCCAGAACCACAGTCAGTAGACAAAGATTTGAATAACCTAAGAAGAGTTGATCTTTATGTTAACCATTTTACTTCCTGAATGTTTCTTCATCTATAAATAATTGTCAAAGGTCAAATGCACTTTCTAAACCATAATAAAAGTTCAAAGCACAGATCACATATATACAATAACGAGAGGCATAGAAAAAAGTCAAACTAAAAGAAATTGCATAAAAATATACATATTTTGATTACCTTACTGCATTTCTAATGTTGAACAAAACTAGATTTGTTAAACAAGTTATATAGTCAATTAGCTTTAGTTATATTCTATGAGCTAAAGCTGCCTAGGGAATTACCAACCTGTTGTTCTAGCACTTACTGTAGCATAGATTTTTTTTTAGAACAAGTATTAGTACAATCACAGGGCAGTCCCATTTAGTATACTTTGTTGGTGCTTTATTTATTTACAGCCAGGTACTAAAAGAGGCAATCACAACAGTAGTGCTTAGCTTTCAGAGGCATGACTTGATGAGCTTTGATGTCATATTCTGGAAGGAATATAGACTCCAGGTTCTCATTCAAGTGATCAAGATAATCGTACTTGTATCAATGTCATGCTTAAAATTGGCCTAAAAGCTTTGCATGTGAGACTTCCAGTTTTTCCCATGGCATTAGTGTGTGGCATTGCAAAAAAAAATGTACCTCTTTAGCAACACTGCCCACAGGTTCATTACCTACTACACCTCTGTGACCTGGAACAAACTACAAGAAGAATCAAACCCAAGATAAAATGATGATAATCAACTTGTTATGACTCATATACCATGAGAATATAATTTTTAGTTTTAAAATTGCTTATCAAATATAAGGCTTAACAAATCTGTAATAATAACATTTATCGAAATAGCTAGTCTTTAGCAAGATCCATATTGGCCGGTGAACTGGAATCCAGCACAAATGCTCCGACACTGACGCAGCCCACCAACCTCTCTAACACGAACCAAATGAACAATAAAATTTTAGAATCGTAGGAGAGCAACTTCCTCTCCGCAGGACGGGAAATATTAATTTTTGGTTCAAGATCATACTCGTACAACATTTTCAAAGTTCACTTGAAGCTATTCTTCACTTTAAACTAACGTAAATAAATTCAATGTATTTCTTCGAGAATTTTTACCAAAATTTATCAAAATTGTGAATAATGACGAATGGACAATGCAAATGTAATTCAATTAATAATTTGTTCTCAGGTGAATTAAAGCTATGAATTGACTCAAAAAAATTGTATAAGTCACCTTGGTCTTTAGAGGATTGATTAAATCTTAAATTAAGTTGCTTGTATTTTGTACTAAAGTCACATAATGTTCACTGCTATAATATGCGATCCATTTCTCCCAAGCACTACACTTTACTCGAAAGAATGTAGTTATGTTAAGACTAGAAGTTGCAACCCTAAGGTATTTTATAATACGAATTCGCTTACCTCTTTTTGACTTGTTCTTCAGTGTGTCGCTTAGCGTAACTGATGTACGTCCTCCAACCGTGCACAATGCGAATTTGACAACCTGTCTCGACAGTTTCTTCCCACAGTAGAAGAATACCTTGTGTACTCCGCCTGTCAATTTTCTTTTCGAACTCTTCTTTTTTTACACCCGTTAGTGTCCCTTCATAACAACTTTGTTACGTAATGTAACGGGTTGATCATTTTTCCAACGCCACTTCACTGTTCAATACTCCCCATTAAATTCAGCATTAAAATCTGAGCCACCAATGACTAATTGCCCTTGCACTACCTCTTTCTTCGTGGCCTGCTCTATTGCCGGGCACGCCATTTCTACCCTCGCTGAGCCAAATTCCACTTTCCCGAGCTTAACCGTCATGTAAAGTTTGGTTGTGCTTGGGGAATTTTAAGCAACCAACTTTAACAAACCTAATCTAACTGCCCGTGTGACCTTACTCAAGGAAATAAAGGAACTCGTCACAGGGACTCAGCTTGTATTCCAGGAAATTGGCACGAGAAATAGCTTGGAAATTCTTGGGATGCTTGAGCCAGTCCAGAGCGTCCAGATGATGGTTAGGCCAGTTCAGCTTCAGGTAAGAGTGGCCAGTCCGGAGCTATAGCAACTGTGGCTTGAATGGTCTCAGTGAGTGGGTTCCAAGTGAATGGGTTCCAAGTGAGTGGGTTCCAAGTGAGTGGGTTCCAAGTGAGTGGGTGGCAGACGGTCCCCCAAATTCAGGAAATTATAACCTAACGTCACATGTTGAAGTTCAGGAATGGCGGGGGTTAGAGAGCTACGTCTAGATAACGAGCGTGAAAATGTTGCCAGAAAAGTTTTGATTGGGAAATACTTTCTGGCTAACGCTCTTAATGTTAATAATATTATTATAATGTGCACTATGTATGCACGTTTTAATTGTAAAGAGTTCGTAAAAATCACTCGAATTTTATTCTTATTTTTATTACTAAAAATAAAGGATATTTTAATATTTGTAATTTTATAAGCTTTAGAGGGGTAGCAGGTCATGCTACAGTCACGCCACCAAGCCTATCAATGACATCAGTACCAAGCACTACGTCCACGCCGTCCACCAGCCGGTCTGACACTACAGCTTTCGTGACCACCGGTATTCCTCCTTTCACTACTATCTTCACACGATTCAAAACTTCACACTCGACTTTTCGACCATCAAAAGCACTGATACTCGCATCACCATCATATTGAGTCATAAACTTAGAATGAACGACCATCATGGTTTATCCTGTGTCTACCAGCCCCATTGCAGGCTCTCTGATAATTAATACTTCAACAATTAGTAACCTACCTCCACACGCCTTCACCTCGGCAGGATAACTAAAGGCGCAATAGTCATCCCTTACTCGTTTCCCGAAGTTTGCTCTTGACACTTGCTGGCAATATGACCGAGCTTGTTGCATTTAAAACATCTCGCCACTTACTCGTTGCAATTTCGGATCATGTGAGGCCTCCACACCGAAAGCATTGTCCCTAAACTGGCTGCTGCCGGCTTTACTCTGCCTTTCTTTCATCGCTTCCCCTACTGTCACGGCTGCTACACCGCCTCGCTGATTGGCAGTTAGATTTCTAACTTGAGCAATCAATTCACTAATTTCCAATTTCAGCACGTTAGGTATCCGCTTCAGGTCAACACTAATATGATCTGGGAATCCTTTGATAAAGGACAGCTTGATTACTCTTTCTAACCCTACATCCCCATGCATCGGCAACCTCGCCACGTGTTTAAGTCCATTAGCAAATACATCTACAGGTTCTCCAGACCACTTCATGTTGAAAAGTTTATCATATGCAATAAAAGGATCGTCAGCAAAGGCAATCTGCAATCTTTTCTTGACTTTGTCTGCACTTGCTTTGTCACCGTCACTCACCTTCATATAGAACGAAAGCGCATCACCTTCTAAATACAATTGGATAAACAGAGCTAAATCAGATACTTTCTGCAGTCGAACAACCAAGGTGATTTGCTGTAACCAAGTCATCACATCACTTTCGCCAGTAAATGGCTTGATAAAATCTCTTGAAATACCACTCGCCATTTTGTAGTAGGTCTAGATAGCTTGTTGTTAAGACTAGTAATTGCAACCCTACAGTATTTTATAATACGAATTCGCTTACCTCTGTTTGACTTGTTCTTCAGTCAGTGTCGCTTCGCATGACTGATGTACGTCTTCCAACCGTGTACAATGCGAATTCGACAACCTCCAACCGTGACATACAACCTCTATTTACGTGACATGTATCCCTATGCCAGTGTTAGTAACTGAATCTACTTAACCTACTATTCTACGAGTACAGATCACCACGACAATGACTACTTCCAACGTACAACCAGCACTTCAACCTGCACCTGAGCCTGTTCTCGCTCACATCAATACGGAACCGACACACGACGCGATCGCGCACAACCAACTGACCTGCTCAACCAGCACCCCTCACGCAAGCCTAGGCGTCCCCATTGAGGTGCCAACTATTAATTTATACATTATTCCACAAGTTACATGACTTTCATTCCACCTACATTTTGATAGCTATGCAATAAACAAAAACAACTATTTGTTTTATACCATATGTGCGATTGACGTGAAAATCTGGAAACACAGCTTTATGCATATCATTAGGTTCAAATCAAACTTATCTGCCGTTAATTTGGATAATATAATTGATTATGCAAAAGATAGCTTACCATTATATGTAGATGGTTGAAGAACATGAGTCAGTTTTAATATGAATTACAAAAAAAACTATTCGCACATTATCTGGGAAACATTTACTTTAATAACCTTAGTTGAAAACAAACTGCAGTAAATCATGAAAATTTTTGACACAAGTTTGTTTAATGGTAGAGAACAAATCGAGCTTCCTGGTGGTGTGGAATAAATAAAATTCGCCACACGGTGGAGAATGAATGTTTCTTTTAAGCCTAATGGTCGTAACTCTTCGGTATCTTATAATACGAGTTCGCTTACCTCTATTTGCTTTGACGCTGACTTGGTGATGCACAGCATTACAACGTGTTGCCTATGTTGCCTTCAACTGTGCTCGACACGGACACGAGAACCAAAAACCGTGACACACAACCTCTCTTCAAGCAACACTATTCCTATGCTAGTGTAAGTAATTGAATATACTTAATATTTTACGAGAACATATCTTCACGACAACGCATACTTCGAATACACAACCAGTACTTCAACTCGCAACAGAGTTTCCTTTCGCTCGCACCAACACATAACCTCGTGACGCTATCACACTCAACTCGCTGCCAAGCGTGAACAACCCTCGTCCTACACACCCTCACGGAAGCATAGGCGTCGTCATTGAGTTGCCAACTACTAATTTATACATTATGCCACAATTTCGTATCACCAATAACATTATCCATCTCGTAAGTCCACACTCCTTACAACCTTCTTACAATTTTCCCCAGCCTGACTATTATAGCTGAGACTAAGGGCATAATTTCCCCACACAAATATTCTGAAAAATTGAAATAAGCTTCTAGAGTCGAACATAAGCGACACTCTCATCTTTTCGTTTAACTTCAATGAAAGATCATTATATTAAACACGTCAGCTGAAAGTGAAGAAAATTGAACAAATTAGAGTCTTTTATTAAAAACATTTTATTACTAATAAATACGCCCTCAAGGGCTCTTCCGCAGTCAATTTCTAGCATTGCAGCGTGCAATACTCGGAATACAAGAGAATTGCCGAGTCAGAGCACAATTCAGCACAAACTAAGAAAAATTAGAGTTGAGCAAGAAAATGAAGACAAAGGCTAGCATAAAAAATAAAATGCTTACTTAATACCTTCGTACCAGACTCGCAGACTAATTTTTCTCTTAAGAAGCTCCACATGCAAGCATATAAGTCAGATCACTTGTACTTTCACATACCCAGACCCAGAATACCCACCCTATCATTAGCAAAAAACAGACGACGGCGCATGGCCAGTCTGTACTTGTCGCACAAATTGTTTTAACATGTACATGTGTACAAAAACATCATTTAATAAGTTTCATTAATTGTTTTAAAGAATGTGAAATACTTTCCTTGCACTTCTATTGGGCGAACACCAGCATACGTACGTATTTATTCAGGAGTGTTGTATATGCCAGCATACTCATAATATACAATATACTCAATTATAAGAAAAGATAAATTGCTTGAAGAATTTATGTTTTTTTAATCCAATTGTATACCGAGCAGCTATTGCACCAACTTCTACAATAACGCCATTGTAAAATAATTCAAAAACAAAAATCGACGACGTTTCTGTACAATAATGAATAAACAAAAAAAAACGACCCTTCATCCACTGACTCAACACCAGCAAGAGTATGAACATTCCACATTCCCAACATTATTTCTTGTATTCTCACTGTTTCATTAAAACAAAGCAAAACTCGTCATATTTCCAACTCTATTGCACAGGAGTAATTGTCAGAAAAATTCTCACTTCTTGCATCGAGTAAAAAAGTCTATGTACTGCCGATCACTCCGCATAGCAGAAATATAAATGAATTCTCAAAGAGCTGCTACACTTGCAATTAGTACATAAAACGAAAGGAAGACTAATATCTCTCAATGATTCTTGGATGACTACCTAAGTTCAATTTAAATAGTTGTCCGAGTGACATAGGTGACCATTCTTAGGGCACGTCTTTTGACCGCGAAAAGTTAAATACAAACGAATCTTGTTTAAATAACGTCATTTTGAGTCCAAGCTGCGACAAAATTTAACAGGGCATGGAATAATTACGGAATACAATAATATGAGAACACAGTGGTAAATTAATTGGTTCACCAATGCTTTACAAGACTGAGAAACTTCACAAACTAGCTACAAAAAAGCCCTTCCTTGACGAAGGGCACAACGCTGACGACTCCCGAACACCTAGAATATAAGTATCAAATTAAGAATATCACTACTGCCATCCCTGAAAACTGTGTTGCTCTCCAGAGGGGGCAAAAATACAGGGTTTTACCACCAAAACTCAAATGAAAAACAATGATACAGCTGAAGATGAAAGTACAATTGCAGGTAAAGGTACAACTACATTGAAGGTACTACTTCAGACGAAGGTACAATTAGGAGTAAAGGTACAATTACAGGCACAAGGACTTTTGTCAGCAGAAGCACCGTCCTGGAAGTACCAAAAGAAGTATCATTGCTACCACAAGTGCCACTACTGACTGAAGTAGATGACACACTTGCAGCCATGGAATTATCACTGCTACCACAAGTCTCACTACTGACTGAAGTAGCTGACACACTTGCAGCCATGGAATTATCACAGCTACCACAAGTCTCACTACTGACTGAAGTAGCTGACACACTTGCAGCCACAGCCTGAAGCACACACGCTGCTGGAGGAGAACCATTCGAGAAGGTGGGTCGTATGGCCGCCATGTCCGCACCAATTACACAGCAGGCTGTGCCCTGCAAAAGGCGGTACAGGATTGTTTAAAATAAAAATTCACCAAATGAAAATTGTCTTAGTTTTCATGATGTATTAACTGCAAAAGGGCTGAAAACTATTAATCTATACGCATTTACTACTGACAGGAAAACAAATTTTTCTGTGAATATGTATACTTCATAAATCATGTATGTACCTAATAGGAATATGTAGAACCGAAATACAGGGTAATTAATAATTAACGTTTCAACTCCTGGAGCCCATGTTTATGAAACAAACAACTGTATACAAATGCAAACAAAAAGAAAATACTCGGTAAATATCAAAAATTTAACAATACATTTCATTCAATATGCCCTCCGTCTGAGTCGATAACAAGCTTAATACGCTCAGAGAATGACCTGCATGAGTCTAGAATAACTTATTGAGGGATTTTGGCCCATTCCTTTTTGAGTTTTTACTTCAGTGCTTCCAAATCTTGTTGAGGTGTCGCTGAACCTTAGTTTCTGGTATGGACCAGATGTCGTAATAGAGGATTTAGCCCTGGCGATGAAGAACACCATTCTTCCTTCAAAATAAAGTGGGGAATTTTGGATGGCTCAACCACTTTTATTTTTTTAGCTCCACGGGGGTGCCGCGTCTTACTGAAACAACTACCGGCATCTTTTGAAATTATTTTTAGCTCAAGGGCAGCAATGACATTCAAGAATTTCGTCGAGGTAATTTTCTTAGTAAATTTGAACTCTTTCTTCTATAAAAACCAATGAACTTGTTCCGGTTTCAGTGATTGCCCAGACCATCACTGACACCGTTCCTTGCCTTTGAGTGACTATCCAGGATCTCACTAGTCCCAGACCAAAGTTGATCGTTTTAAATGTTAAATTTTTGTAAGAAATCAAATTTCTTTTCTTCACTGACCACGAGGTTCGATAGCATGCCTTTGCAAATACGAGAAAGGAGGATTTTATTTTTAGTAAGACGTTTGTTCACAGTTTTCATCGATAAAAGTTGTATATTTAAACGTTTGAAAGGAGAGGTCTTCGAGCCTTTGTGAAGAATGGTGGACATGGTTCAGACGGATACATTATTCTCTTTTGCCAGATATCTGAGAGTTGTCTTTGCGTTTCTTCTGAGAACTTCTCTAATAGATTTGATCAGTTTTGAGGTTCTAGTTGTTGGAAGATGAAGTTGTTCAGGCATATTGTTTACTTGTTCCGTTCTTTTAACCGATTCAATGTGCTCCAAACTAGCATTCTCGTAAGTTGTAATGTTTTAGTAATATCCGTTGAAAATTTTTCGCCTTATGCAACTCTACAATAATTGTTATTTTGTCTTAATAGTTAGTAATTGTAAAAAATATTATACCTGGAAAATATATAATTTCGTTAAAACATAAAATTTGTAAATAAAATGAAATGTTAGAGTGAATAATTGATTTTACTTTTGAATGTAACAATAATTATTGAACACTTTGTATAAGGTACAAGTACTCATCAAAATACTGTTAGACTCATGTTTCTATCAATTATTTTTAAAGAGAAAAAATTCTGCACAAGACTTTACCTCTGACAGGCAGCTGGCACACGGTGCACAAGACTTTACCTCTGACAGGCAGCTGGCACACGGTGCACAAGACTTTACCTCTGACAGGCAGCTGGCACACGGTGCACAAGACTTTACCTCTGACAGGCAGCTGGCACACGGTGCACAAGATGGCTGGTCGTTTACAAATGCTGCAGTAGTGAGAGCGCAGAGCGACTTCGCAGACGCCGCACTCACACACAAACTCGGGCTCTGCAGCTCCATTTTCTGGGCGTCCACAGTACTGTTGCATCTGTAAACGCATCATTAGTACACGCACCATCAGTACACGCGCCATCAGCAGTTCAGTACTGGAGGTGTGCTGGGCCCATGGATTAGTAACAAAATACATTTATACATTCTTTTGCAGTTAACTATTCCTACAGTTATCCAGTAAAAGTGAGTCGTAATGTTAAATAATAAGAAAATATCAGAAAATGCAACACAATCTCCGTCTGTTTAATGGTTGATCATACTATCAGCAACGTCTAAACAAGCACAACCGTGGCAGAACTTTCATGTTCCAAAGATTTCTATAACCGTTGAGTATAGTGCTGAGTTCATAAGCACCTAAAGCTTGTCTTAGTACACTTTTCCGAAGAAGACACAAAGGTTCATTTAGTCGTTAACTCTTTTAAGTGTGGTGGTACACATTTCATGTCTCAGAAGATGTCATGTTTAATGATTGGTAGTACAGAAAGCATACCGCTTTTAAAATTGAGTTCCTACGCTGCTCAGCAGCTCAAAATTTGCACCATCATAAATGTAAGGGAATATCCCTATGAATCTATAATTTTTTTTAGCATGTTACACATTTCCTTCCATCAAAAGTATGAGCCTGAAAGTATCAAACGGTTGAAGTTGTAAAGAGAGTGGACTGAACAAGACTGCATCACTTACCTCAGTCCGACACTCAAGCAAGTTCCAGTTGTAGAGGACGTTGCAGTAAGCGCGTTTGAACTCGGTACACTGGTTGTTCATTTCGGAGGTCAGCAAACTGAAAATCAAAATAGAAATCAGGAGGTCTAGGGAAACATGAACAATATGGAAAATATAATATAACATAATTCATTCAGGCAAGAGAAAAATAGAAAAAATATTGGATGTCAGAAACTGTAATACGTCAGAATGATAGTAGAACAGGGTGCTCAAATTAAAATCGGAGCACTGGAGAAATAATTAAGATGTTCACCAAAAGCCTTGAAATTGATGCTCCACAGCCTCCAATTTCATGCTCCACACCCTCAAATTTAAGGGTGTAAAGCTAATTGATGCCACAGTAACGGTAATAATATTAAAGTTCACGTAGATGGTAACTATGAGCTACATCATTCTAAAGTCAACTACTGAGATCACACTTGACGCCATATCATCGATGTTACTTTAGCAGGTGATGGAGCATTGATGGAAGTAGTCCAACTCTTTGCGTGTAATCCTGTATTCTGTATGCACCATTCTGCTAACAAGAATGTTATCAAAGCGAGTAAATTTATGCACCTAATCGTTTACATTTTAGATCTACGTACGAAAATGTGCATTCCAACCAATTCCTATCAACACGTTGGAACGCGTTGAAAATGAAAAATTACACTCTCAGGCGTATTAATTTATAGGCTTACGTTTATGCGTTTACGATATACCTTCGCACACTAACATTACCACACCAGAGTAAGGACTACTTCCATGTAAAAAATTAATGATTTTTCGATCTTTTTTGTACGACTGATAACAATCCAAAACAGTTTTCGAATGAGAAACGCAGTCCTCCAGTTGAGAATTGCCAAGGCGTAAGTGAGCATATTTGCTCCACACCCGCCCTTGTTCTGACCGACAGAAAATTACTACCACTATAGAGAGCCATGTTTGCGGGTACACACTCTAAACGGTATATAAAAATGGTTGAAAAAAGACCATTTTCCAGCTAGGGAGTGGTACGTCACCTGGAGATGTGTCTAGCAGACGGAGGGTCGTAGTGCTGGGACAGAGACGGGTGGTCTGGCCGAGCGACCTCTGCAATAGAGCCCTCAGAGCTCGACCTGCCGACATGAACATCTTCTCATTCAGGGAGCAAGTCTGCATCGCAGACTAACAGTAGAGTACACCAAGAATGCAACATATTTAATTAAAAGACTGCTAACGCAAACTTGAAGGTACAGACTGGTAGAAATAATGGTCAAAGATCTTTAAGCAGCTGCAGCCAGTGCCTAATCTTGATCGTGAAAGTAAGAGTAAACTCGATAATGTTATTGCTTCGAAAACATGGAGAACTGCCCGTGCACAATTACAAGACGTGAGCTATGAAACTAACTATTTTTCTGTTTGGAAATAAAATGAAACATTCGCCAAAAACGAAAAAAGAGATACAATCTGAAGCTAGTAAATTCTGACATCGGTAATCGAGACGCAAAGGGCAGAAACTCCTTTGTAAACGTCTTCAAATGAAATAATTTTGGGAATTCTATTCTCAACTAATTAACAATAATTTGAGCAGCATTTGAAAGTTTAAGGTGCTTCGTATTTCAGGTAAAACCAATAAAAATGCACTGCGTACTAATAAACAAGTTTCCAGAACATAAGACAATTAGAAAATGCTTTGCTGTCGTATGATGCAACAATTGAATCTTACAGCAACCTTTTACAGTTTTTTTACGGAACAATGACAAAATAGGACTCTCGTGAAGGCAACCGACTTGTTGTGACGGACCAATCAGCACAAGACAGTATTTATATGCATGCAACAGACCTACTGTGACGAACCAATCAGCACAAGACAGCACTTATGTGCATGCAACAGACCTGTTGTGACGGACCAATGAGGTGCAAGATTCAGGCGAGGGTTCAGGCTTCAGTCCGTGTATGGTGTTGTAGGGAGAACCGCCAGCCTGCATGAAGATAACTTACTGATATTTTTATTCTAGTATATTTTCATGGTACGAGGTTTACGCTACATAAACACAAATATTAATTAAATCTAGTTATGAACTCAAAATAGATTCATGGCAGAGGCTCTTATTCTCCATGGGGAAATAAATAATTTAAAAATTAAAATTTAGGAAAATGAAGATTAAACTTCACTGTCTACAAAAAATCAAGGCTCTGATAATTTAATTTTCATAAGAGCGCATTTTAAGGATACATTAAGGCTTTTGAGCTTCGAAAATTTTGAAGCATTAATTATAAAAATGAATGGAATTTCTACATACCCTGCGATATTCAATTCTTGCTCAAGCGACAAATAAACTGTTCACTCCATCACAAAAGTTGCCAGCATTTTCAGTAAGGAAATTAATAATCCCCATTAGTAACATTAAATGTTCTAATCAACGAGCACATTAGAGCATAGCACGTCGTAGATTGGCAAGACGGATGAAATAAATATAAAATACCAACATCAACTAACTAAAATTTAGTGAAGAACTGATTCGTCAATAATGAATATTGAAAAAGCACTTTGCACCTATTCAGGATACAG
>VCRD01006206.1:0-18109 GCA_006783055.1 Trinorchestia longiramus
GTGGTGGTGATGATGGTGTGGTGGTGGTGGTGGTGATGATGGTGTGGTGGTGGTGATGATGGTGTTGTGTTTTGATGGTAAAGGAAACGAAGAGCTTGAGGTTGTGTTGGGACTGCTTGCTAAATTTCACTCAAGCCGGAAAAGAATTGTGCAAGTAGAAAATTAGTGAACCTGAAGCAAAAACATGCACCATATGTAGAAATTTGTGAACAGATTTCAAAGAAAAATGAGAGTTGTATCTAAAGGATAGAGAAGGTAAAATTAATAGTTCTACATAAGTTTCAAATTTAAATGAAATAGAAAGTGCAAATTTCAATTCCAGAATAAGAACTAAATGATGTTATAAGAGTCTTATTTAGAACAATGGATAACATTGAAATCATACTGTAAGCTTGAATAACGTTTTTACAAAAAAAATGAACTCGCATTTCTTGTAATTATGCGAATAAGATTCAGGTATTACTGACACTAATTCGAATATATGGGATATAATTCCTTTGAACTAACTAAGTACTGAACACCTACTTCTGAAAAGTCCATTTGATCACACAGTTTTGGTTTGGAACCCAGCGCTGCCAAACCTGCGGAGCAAGAACACGATCGGGGAGAAATTGAGCAGATCGCGGCCCCAAATGCATCTGGCAAGATCAGGGTCGGCTACATGGGCCGTACAGCGCGTTTTATGGACGTTTATTGCAGTGACAACGACGGCCAAACACAGCCACAGTCAACACTGCATCGGCAACGGTCGCACATTTCAGGGAAATGGTCGTCGCGAAGCGAGAAATGAATGAACAGAGTAAAGGAAGTGAAGTTTATGGCAGATACACGGAGGGCCGTGAACGCAAGCAAGCCTTGTCTGACCAGGCACAGAGTTTATAGATCCTCCTGAAATGATGTTGAATGTCAAGAAAATGATCATGGGTAAAGCACGGTAGATGTTTCTATGCAGCGGGATGTATGACTAGTTAATATTAGGAATATTTAACCGTTAGGTAAATCTCGTCATTTTTCAAACTTGAAACTAATAATTCAACATAAGGTGAGGAAGTAGCTTGCTTTTGAACAGGATGAATGACTGGAGAATATAGTAGGAGGGGCAGAAAATTAAAAAATAAACTGGATAATGGAGTAGAAATGGTTTAGAATCAATTGAATAATGATGTAGAAATAACAGAATAATGGAATGGAAATAACAGAATGATGTAAAAGTAACAGAATAGCAGTGTAGAAATAAATTAATGGTGCAGAAATAAAAGAATCGATAGAAATCAAAATTAAAATATTTACCAACTCAATGGTTATATACAAGAAAATCTGTCATTCTTTCTTAAGTTGTGTGATGCTTTCAACACGTATACGATTATTTTTCCTCAACTGAGTTGAACGAACGAGTTAAATAAACTTCTGCAAATCGATGGACAGTAAATGAACTTCCTGTATTGAAAACGCAGGACACAAGAGAGCGAGTGGAGGGAGGCAGAGCAGTCCCGTCATCAAGCTGGATCAATGCAGTGCACTCAAGTCCAGTCACTGAATACACGGCGCACTCCAGTCCAGTCACTGAATATACACGGCGCACTCCAGTCCAGTCACTGAATATACACGGCGCACTCCAGTCCAGTCACTGAATATACACGGCGCACTCCAGTCCAGTCACTGAATACGCAGCGCACTCGAGTCTAGTCACTGAATACAAATAAATTGTTAAATGAGATTTGAATTTGCCGAATTTTTTTTAGCATTCCACAGGCAGGAATTTGAAGGCTCAACATTTTACTATGTTGGGCTAAATGAGATCTGACTGTAGTCATGCAGGAGAAATCGTAACTTAATGCAAGAGGTGGTTATTCATTTTATGTAGTAACTCAATGCAAGAGGTGGTTATTCATTTTACGTAGTAACTAAATGCAAGAGGTGGTTATTTATTAAAGTAGAATAGAATATGGCAACAGGAACGAACCGTTTGACCAATGCATCGGTTGCTTCCAAAGTCTGACGCCGTATAAAGTTAAGGCATCAGACATGCACAAGCACCTTAACACGTTTCATGCGATTGCCCAGCCGGTGCAAATCTTTACTTTGTACACATAGTCCCTAGAAAGCTTTGAAAAAATTACAGAACCTAACCTGAGTGACACACCGGTGGGTCACTTCACAGGAAATGTGTTAATGACGTCCAAATATTTTATTCGCGTCGACGCACCTTTATCACACACACACATTTCAGTCACGCGCAAACCCCGCATTCATACACAGGCCCACGAGTTAAGAAGATTATATGATCAATACTTTATAGAACTGAGGGGTTTCTTCTCCAATATTCGTCGAGAATATATTTGAATCTGTTCACAGTGCCATTGGAAGTGATATTTTCGGGCAGCTGGTTCCAGGTTTCGGCAATTTTAACTGGAAAGAAGTTTAGAGCCAGAAATGTCGTGAAGGTTGTTAAGATATGTATTCAGAAGTTTTTAAGAGTTGTCTTCTAACAATAACTCACTAGGTGAAGCAGTAACTTACTAGAATAAGTTGTGCAGTGACTCATTAGAAGATGTAGTAAGTCATGAGTGGTAGTAAATCATTAGGAGTGCTACTAACTCACTAAGAGAAATAGCAACTCATTAAGAGTAGTTGTTACTCATTAGGAGTGGTAGTTACTCATTTGAAATTTTATAGTAATTCCCCAGAAGTAACAATTCATCAGGAAATGCCACATGGCAACGCTCACTCGTCGTTTTTTAAACACCAATAAAGAAAAAAATACTTAAAGTAGAACAAAGGCACAATAGAATAGGAAAAACACCTCTGAAATCAGAATACAACTAAAAATGGATATAATTATCACCAAACGACTCGTAGACAAAATGATGTGCTATAACGTTACTCTGGTTGTGGAAAATTAGGCTTAATACAGGGTGACCCCAAAAAACGGGAACTTTTTAACAATCCACTACACCTAAGAGTGATTGAAGAAAAATATTTCATAGTATTTGAAACCTTAAAACATGTCATTTAAGAAACAGTGATGGAATTTTCATCATTCAAAAATTACGCCCTATAATTACGAATGTAATTACGCCCTGTACGAATACATTCTTTAAATCTCTTGCGATTCCTCATTGACCGCTGCAACATCTCAGCTGGGATACTGTACATTTCATCCTGAATTTTCTGTTTTAACTCATCCAGAGTTCTTGGTCCAGTCGAGTCGTGTACACTTTACTCCTGAGATAGCCCCACAAGAAAAAATCTCAAATGGACAAATCTAGCGATCCAGGGGGCCACTGCACGGCAATCATTGGAGGATGTACGAGAATTGTTCGGTAACCGTGTGATCTCAAGATTTGGTAACGTTCAGTGGTCCCCTAGATCGCCAGATTTGTCCGTTTGTGATTTTTTCTTGTGGGGCTATCTCAAAAGTAAAGTGTACACGACTCGATCAAGAACTCTGGATGAGTTAAAACATAGAATTCAAGATGAAATGCACAGTCTCCCGGCTAAAATGTTGCAGCAGTTATGAGGAATCTCAAGAGCAGATTTCAAGAATATATTCGTACAGGAGGAAGCCATCTACGGGACGTCATTTTTAGATAATGAAAATTTCATCACTGTTTCTTCAATGACATGTTTTAAGGTTTCAATTACTATGAATGAAATATTTTTCTATCATCACTCTTGGTTTTATTGGATTGTTAAAAAGTTCATTTTTTGGTCACCCTGTAATGAAGAGCAGTGACAAACAAACATCTAGGTGAGTATCGCGTAAATCATCGAGGTAAACCCCGTTACAAAAGGGACTCGTGCTTTATCGAAAAAATGTCAAAAGAAATGCAAGGAAAAATAACGATTATGATGCAGTAACTGCATTTATACGGCGCAAGCAATGACAGCTTTGAGTTCTGAAGAAAAACGAGGTCTTTACAAAATGTAGCAGACCTTTAGCACGGAAAAATATATCACCAACATGACGGGATTGGGACCCTAATCCTCTTCACGTAGGCCCCTTGCGCCTCCAGACACTTAGTCAACCTTTCCTTCCATTGCCGGAAACGCTTCTTGAAGGCTTCTTTTGGGATGGAGTTCAACTCCGACGTCATGCTCTGCATTATCTGTTCTCTAGTCTCAAAACAGGATCCTTTCAATGGCGTCTTTCATTTCGGAAACAAGAAGTTGAGGGGTGCCATGTCTGCAGAGTCAGGAGGTTAACGAACGACTAGAATTCTTTTTTTTCGCGGAGAAAGCCAGGATCAGATGCAATGTTCTGCCGACAAAAGCTTGGGTACAAATTTCGTAGCTACTCTGCACATGTTAAAATCGTCACTAAAAATTACATGTACGGAATTTTCACTGAGCCTAACTTCTTTGGCAATCTTTTGGACAGTCAAACGACGGTCTTCCATTATCAAATTTATCAACCCCTCAACAACAGCTGCATTCCCAGTGGTTTGTGGCCTTCCAGAACGTTGGTCGCTGTCTACCGATGTACGGCCACTTACAAATCGGTTGAACCACTATCCTCTCCCTTCAGTATCGTCTTCAAATCCTTGAATCCTAAAAAACTGTATGACGCTGAGAATCAGTTTTTGATAAAATTTGACGTGGTACCTTTGCTCAACTAGTTCAGTCATTTTGAGATAAATCAAAATCCAACAGACACTTATGACAGCATCTCACTCAGCCGTCAACAGGCAACGACTAGCACACTGGACGACGAGAAAACATTCAAACATGCGCACTAAGTTATCTCCAACTATGCACAGAAACGCCGCTTTAGCGTCACTACTATGGGCGGTAAAATTCAAGATCCGAAACTCTTAAAGTTTGCAGACTAAAATGTACACTCAGCGCAGACCCTTGCATGAGAGGGTAACAAAATCTTAGTTTTTATTATAAATGTACACAATCTCCGGTCATATATCGCTGCTCAGAAATTGGTACTCAGATGCAAAAGGAAATATTCGAAAATTATGACTGCAGTCCCGAAGAACTGCAAAATCGTGGATTAATAAATATGCGGTAAAAAAACACCACACTCTCTTCCAGACAAATGGTGAAAAGAAAAAGTAGCCTGAGGCACTCCCTATTCCTTTATAATGGCGGAACAGGACGACAGAGGGACAGCGGCGCTGGAGCTGTACTCCAAGAACGACTCCCGAGGGAGACACAAGGCCATTTCTACGGGCCAAAAGCGGAAATTCTTCGCTCTGGACTAACGTTTCGCATAAATCTACGCGAAATATGTGTCAGTGTTGAAAAAAGGTAAGTACGTTTTAAAGATAAAACGGGAGCTTGGAGCGTTCAGTTCATTGAAAAAAGTTAAGAAGTGATCTGAACACCTAATGGCGTCTTGAACTAGCAGGTGACAGCGAGGAAAAGATTGATTATCACGCTCAGAATTTACGCCCAATTTAGAGAAAAACTTTGTCGATAATTTCTGTTCAGACCAAGGTCGGGAAAAGGAAATTGAGTTCAAGAAGGTCGTTGAAAACTCGCTAATGTCGGGAAGTTCTCATATTAGAAAATAAACAAAAAGTAACAGAAATGAAGCACGATTGTCAGTACAGGCGTGATGGTCATAGTCAGTACAAACGTGATGTAAAATAGGGAAGGCGTACAAACTTTGCTATTTTACGAAATTGATGTTTTTGTATAGCTTGATGGTGCCAGACCTAGCTGAAAATCAAATGTTGGTCAGATCTGTTGAGTTTGTTAACTGAAATGAGCTAGTGAAGGAGTAATTTGTTTAAATTGACGTTAGTAGCCGATATCCGTTCCTTATGTTTTGGCATTAAAAATATGCACACATAAATCTACTCCATGGAGGCGCATTCTGAGCCCGATGTTTGTCCTCCCATACGAACAATAGAGACTATAATTTTTATCCAATGAATTTCTTATGCAACCCCGTACATGTGAACTTGAACTTCATACTTCGCAGTCTACAAGACAAAAATCTCAACGATGTTTCGTGTCTCGTGATGTAATCGAAAACGATATTCTCAATTTCAAACGACACACTGACGGCCCATGTGGTAAAGATGTCTTCATTAATGTTTGCGTCCCAGAAAACCATTCATAGTGCAATCGAGTTTTGTCACAAACCCATTAATGATTGTAGTGCTGATCGCACACTGCTGAGGCTACAAAGTCATTTCCACTTTCCCAGCGAGTGGCGTTCGACAACCAATGTTGTAAAAGCATGTGAGGTGTGCCAACGATGCAATGGCCGGATAACGAAGCAAACAGTAGTACGCAAGTATCTGTTGCCAAGTAATCCTTAGGATGTAGCAGGTATGGACAAATTAGGTCCATTTCCAGTAACTTCTAACAGTAACATGTACGTCCTGTGCGTCACAGACTACCTAACGCGTTTTAGCGTGATACTTTCCATACGTGCCAGAAAGGCCTATACGATCGCCGGGGCCTTCCGAATACGATTCCTTTGGTTGTTCTAGAGCAGGGGTCGGCAAACTTTTTTACCCGTCGACCCCTTCATAGGATATTTGTATTTACATCGACCCCCTCCATGCACACACACACATACAAATAGGTGAAAAAAATATTAAACCACTATTGACATTTTTGATGACCAAAAATAAAGAGAAATGTTATAAACCAAACCAATCCTATGTAGTACCCTATACAATGTTTGAAATATATTAAGAGAAAGAGGCAGTCTTCACTGATATAAAGTAAAAAAGAAAAGAATAGAAGTTTACCAACCTATGGAGAATTTTGATTGTTTCGAAATCTAACAATACTTATCGTTGAAAAATTGATATGAACTTAATTATATAAAACAAATGTGCTACTTGACAATAATATTAACTGCCATGGAAATAAGCATTCAAAACAGAATAATGAAAACTACATTAACTAACCTATTTATCAATAAACTTGATATTAATGAGATGGATGAGCTTGATGAGCGGCAGCAAGGGTATTGATATTTGGGTTAAAATTGGTGAGCTTTAATCGTAAATCACCACGGTTTTCCAAGTTTAGTCTATTTCTCTGCTTTGTTAGAATCGCAATCACATGGCTAAAACCAGCTTCAACCATATATATCCTTAATCGACCCCCTTCCGACCCCTATAAATTTATCGACCCCTTGAGTTCTGTCCTCGACCCCCAGGGGTCGATATCGACCATTGTGTCGACCCCTGTTCTAGAGACAATCTTACATAACACCACTGGATTTACCGGTGAAATGCTTAAAGGCCTGTGCGGACATTATAAAATAAGGAAGCACGAAACGGCACTGTATCATCCCCAGTTGATATAGAAAGAGTGAATGCAAAAATTACCCGTGCCTTCAGATGTTACGAACCCAGCAATCTGATTAATGGGATGTGTTGATCCCAGAAATAATGTCATCAATCAACACGTGCTTTAAAGCATCTATTTGTGACAATGCACATTTCGCTTCGTTTGCTTGTGATAAGAATCTCGCTTTTCGCATTGAGATAATTGAGATAATTCATGTTTGTCCACACTATGGAGCATGTGAAACTATCTTATTGGAGTTTAAACATTTCTGATGTTACCGACCTAGAGCGAACTTTGGAATTGCGTTCTAAATAAGACGCTTTCGTCCCGTGATCCCAAATCAGCGATAAATGAAGCCGATGTAGCATGGTATGCAATGAGTGCAGGCATACCCTACATTCCCCAATTATCTGATAGGCGTCAATTCGCCACAGTCGCGCCTGCCCGTGAGAAAACCAAGCGTTCATTGATTGATGTTGTAGGTAATAACCTCCAAGCTGATATCGGTGTAGCGACAATACACGATGTCTCAGTACTGAACGAGAAATTCAATGATTTCAGCAAACAGTACGTAGAATCACTTTCAGAAATATTAATATGTCTGAGCACGCTCGACATATTGAGCACTGCCTTGACCCATTTTAATAACATAATTCGTTTTATCTGTTGAGGAAAATGAACTACAGCTGAATGTTACCATCTAATGTTAGTACATGTCCATACGTCAGATATTGGTCCATACGTCAGAAATGTTACGTAAGCTCATTAAATTGTCATACTCTCAAGAGGAATAGTTCATCGCGCATTTTCAGACATTCATTTACGTACCTCAATCCGTGCACACAAAAAACTGGCAGGACTCATTGTTCGTATTCCAGCAGATAAAGTAAAGTTCGAATTCCCAAAGGTTTTTTGTTTAATGAAATTAACACCTGATGAAGGACACGCTTTCTTCATTACCTGATCACATGTTCGCTTAAATGACGAGTTGAAAGGAAAAAAATATTCCTTCCCTATCCTAGATGCAACTAACAAGCTAGTGATTCCCTAGAATTTCCCTCATTACCTACCATACGAAGCAAATTTTTTCAATACGATGGAATCCTTGTAAACTTGTGTAAATTTCGGTGGCATGATAATTTGGAATGAACTACGAATTGAACACAAGACATATTGCAGATTGTGCGGTTGCTATCGTCAACAATCTTCCTCATAGATAATCTACCGTTATGCTAAAATTTACTTTCATCGAAGTACTTATGCAGTGTTTCCTAATAATAGATGGTATTTATCACCAGCTTGGTCGACTGGTTATCACCAGCTTGGTCGACTGGTTATCACCAGCTTGGTCGACTGGTTATCACCAGCTTGGTCGACTGGTTATCACCAGCTTGGTCGACTGGTTATCACCAGCTTGGTCGACTGGTGCGAATCCCGCTGCCGACATGGTTGACGCGGCTAGAAATACGGCATGGGACTTGGGTAAAACAAACGAATAATTATCGAAGTAATTATCCGACCCAAGAATGGGCCAGAAGGTTCGTTCCTATAGCTTCATTCTATTCTATTCTTATATTTCGATGTCCCAGAACTGGTGACGATTGATTGTAAAGACTCTAGAAAAAGACTATGTTGAAAATGGGTGGCATAATTCATTATTATTTGCTCTCCGTGGACTATTCGTATTCAAAACTCTACATTTAAAATAGACTAACATAGAATAAGGCAATAGAAACTAGTCGTTTGGTCTAATCTTGAGTTGCTACCAAAGTCTCATGTCGTTTAAAGTAAGGGCATCAATCAAACACGTACATCTCAATCACGTAAGCCAATTCAGTCACGTACACGCTGTCATGATAGTAATGATACATTCATAGGTTTGTATATTCCAGGGGATGTATGAAATATATGTATTAGTTGTATGTATCAAACGAAGGACAAGGTGTCAAGTGTTGAGCGGTTAACCGAAAGGCAAGCTCGAGGGAAGGGGAAACAAACAAGCGCCTGCACTTGAAAAGGTCGAGGTGTCGTTTGCATAGCTAAAAGAAGTGTAAAGCATGACAAGATTTATGAGTAGGGACCGTGTGACTCTCGAATTGGCAGTCATGAAACTCTACAGCTGATTGAAGAGTGGGCGGGGTATATCAGAGACGGTTAGAAACCTATTTCAGACCATTGGACAAATAGGGAGATTGGAAAATGAAATAAAAAGATACGTACGAGGAGCAAGGCTCATATAAAAACGATGGAGAGGATAGATGCAGGGACTAGGACTTGGGGAACGAGATCTAGGCGACGATGTAGGCTGATGAGACTAGAGCGACATCTAGGTCTACGGCATAAGGGAATTTAGGGGCACCGTGATAAGAGGGAAAATTAGCGGCATCTTTAAGGTGTTATATCGCGCAGGCAAATGTCTATAAGTGATACAACGTGAATATGTTCAACGTGACAACTACATGAGGCAGATGAATCAGAATGTAAATCCAGTGTGTGATTGAGTATGTAAGGAGAGCTGCGATCGAGGTGCACAGCGAGGACACTAATAACAAGTTTTAGTTTACGTGTAATGCTTAATTATGTACTGGCAAACAGGTAAATTCTTGATATGCATTTGGTTCTTTAAAAGTTAATAGGGAATTGAGTAATACTTATTTTAAAATAGTGTTTTTGTTCGTTCACTCATTTTCGTGCTTATTAATGTCGTGATTTTTGTGATTAATTATTCAAATACCAAAAATGGACCATCAACGCAGAGAAGTAATTCATCAAGTTAATACAGGCAGAATTAAGCATATGTTAGACAGGGTATAAGAGCAGTGTGGGAGTCCGTGATAATATCTATGTTGTGTGCTGATCATGCGAGTCTTGAGATAACTAAACTTAGCACAAATGCAAAAGTTCTTTGTCGTTTACTTGCTGATCAGTTGAAGATTATGAGGAAAATTTTTCGGTTAGAGATGAACTTCCCTTAGCATTTCGGAGAAATGTCTATTATCACATCAGACCTAATTTCGTAGTGAGTTGGATTTAATGTGTGAAAAACGCGAAGAGTGTTAACGCTTTAACTTGGCCAGGAGTTTGAATTGCTGCGCGTGGTGCGAGGTCGAGAGGATGTAGGGAGAAATACGAAGTGGACGCCTTGACACACTGATCCGCCTGCAAAAGTAAATATTGAAGGACAACCGTCCAAGTAACAAAACTTCTGCAGTTAAAAACTGTAACTTAATGCGAAAAATATGTAACAATTACCGTTGCACGCCTTAATATGTAAATGAAGCGTCAGGAATGATTATGTCTAGCTTAGGATTTTTACATGCCACAAGTGGAGATTTTCTCATTTTGAACTGACATCAAATATTGATTTCTTATGGGGTATATAAAGTTACAGTCGGGAGTTGACAGAGCCTATTGTATAAGTCTTCATCCGTATTGCTGTACACTTAATGTATGCACTGTGTATTTCTTTTTCTGTGTATTGTGAATGAGCATAATTATCCTTCGCTATGCGGAAGGACTCTCATGAATTAAATCGTCAGAAAGTGTAATATTGTTGTCTTAGGTCGAAAACTTACGAAGTCGAAAGACGGAAATTTCTCGCAATGCCAAGACATCAACACATTGAATATTAATTTCTTATGCGTTACATAGAGTTACAGTCGCGAGTTGACGAAGCCTATTGCAGAAGTCTTCATCCGTATTGCTGTACACTTAATGTACGCACTGTGTATTTCTTTTTCTGTGTATTGTGGACGAATCGTCAGAAAATGTAATATTGTTGTCTTAGGTCGAGAACTTACGAAGTCGAAAGACGAAAGTTTCTCACAATACCAGAACATCAAGTGTCTAACTGGAACTCTAGAATCGTGAAACGAAATTGGTCATTTAGAATACACGTGCTCTTTTCTTTCCGACTGTTCTAATGACATTCGAGGTTACATAATCAATTAATTCCGCCCGATCAAGAGGTTTGATCATAAGGCAATGAATATTAATCATTGCTAATTGAACGCCCAAGGTATCAATAAAAGAAGGATTATATCCCAGCAATGTTAAAAGAACATATAATATTCAACCATTGTTAATTGAACGCCTCAGTTGTCAATAAAAGATAGAGTAATTCCCAACAGCGTTGAAAATAAAAAGGAAAAAAAGGATAAAATCACAGAGAATAAAATTATATTCAACCATTGCCAATTGAACGCTCAAAGTATTAATAAATGATGGTTAAAATTCCAGCAATGTTAAAAGAATATTATAATACTGAACCATTGTTAATTGAATGCTTAAGTCGTCAATAAAAGGTGTAAATCCCAACAATGTTGAAAAATAACGATGTATGTTAACAATTTTAAAAATGAGACATCACAGCCGTGTGCTAACGATACTGACAGTAAATATTATAATCATGTGTGCCAAAAATGTCAACAACGAAAATTTTTTTACACAAATTATGACAATGTACTAACAATGAATATGCACTGCACTGAGACTACAATAACACTGTTCCTAGTGATTTACACTGTGCTTCGAAATCAAGAGGATGGAAGTCAAATGCGTAGTTACAAATTGTGTCAATGTATTCAGTAAACACATACATGTGTTAGACAGAGATGCGTTAGGATGTGTATACATGCATTATTGCCAGGTTAAGATAGCAATATTGTCTTGTTCATGAACAGTACAACGTGGAAATATTTTGATGATGTGTATTATGTAACGAACAACGTGGAATGTAAGGATTACAATGCGTGGGTACATAAACGAAGGGTATACCATATCTTTACTGTAAATAAGGAAGAAACAAGTAGTTTTAAAAAAGTTGGAGTGTAATAAAAGAATTTTTTTCTTGTTATCTACGATATTAAGGGAGAAGTTTGACTTTGTAAGCTCAAATTTCTTTTCTCCAGGGGACGGCATGTGTCATGATAGTAATGGTCATGATAGTAATGATACATTCATAGGTTTGTATATTCCAGGCAATGTATGAAAGATATGTATTAAGTGTATCACACGAGGGACAAGGTGTCAGGTATTGAGCGGTTAACCGAAAGGCAAGTTCGAGTGAAAGGGAAACATAAACAAGCGCCTGCACTTGAGAAGGTCGAGGTGTTATTTTTGTAGCTAAAAGAATGTCACACAAAATAAATTTATGGGTAAGGACCGTGTGACTCAAGAATTGCGTGGTTGTGAAACCATCAAGTTGATTGAAGAGTCGACGGGGTAAATCAGAGACGGTTAGAAACCTATTCCAGACCATTGAACAAATAGGGAGATTGGAAAATGAAAAGATACGTGGGAGGAGCAATGCTCATAAAAACGGTAAAAAAGAGATGCAGAGACTTGAACTGGAGACTTGGGAGCTAGACCTCGACAGCGATGTAGGCTATTACAGCTGGAGCGACATCTAAGGCCTAGGCATAAGTATAGGTATAGGGGCATGGGTGGAATAGGTGAAAAAGTGATTAAGGGGAAATTAGGCTTAATCATCACACCGACGAATAACAACAGATTTTACACGTACATTTACCCGTGCATAAAGGGGAAGAATTAATTGCACAACAGCAAGAAGGGGAAGGGGAAAAATTGGCGTTACTGCCGTGTTGTAATCGCGAGTGTTAACATCGAAGCCCACCAGCAGCGAATCTCCAGTGTAAGGGCAAGTTTTAATGTTGTCATTATCAATGTGATCGAGGTTAGCGTCAGGGTAGATTTCGTAATCTGATGTGATATGGCCCATTGATTTAACTAAACGCCCATTCATTTAACTAAATTGTTGTTCCCTGTGTACATTTAATTATTAATTATTATTAATTTCATATTAGTTCAATCTAAATCGTAGAATTTCCACGGGAACTGTCTAGTCCAGTAATATATTAAGAAACAGTTTATTGCTTTACTTATGGGAAGTAAACAGCACCTGAAGCTGTGAATGAGAGCTTCAAGAAATCCTCGTTTTTCATTGCCACAAAAAGTTACAACAACGTAAATTGTTATGTAAATTAAAGGCAGGAGCGAGCGCACGAGACCACAAATTCAGTTTTTAGCTTTGTTCGCAAAACGGGAAATTGAA
The DNA here is from genome assembly GCA_006783055.1 of Trinorchestia longiramus. Taxonomy (NCBI): domain Eukaryota; kingdom Metazoa; phylum Arthropoda; class Malacostraca; order Amphipoda; family Talitridae; genus Trinorchestia; species Trinorchestia longiramus. The sequence goes on from VCRD01006206.1 coordinate 13,343, forward strand.
TGCAACTAAATAACGCTTCTTGCTTTGGATTTAAAAAATTAAATGACAAACTATAAAACTACGATCATATACATGTGTATTCATATACAAGGGTTGGACAAAATAATGGAAACACCTAACATTTTTGCATCATAATCTTTTAACATAATTTAAACAATCAAAACTTAACATATTTTAATGTTTTTGTTTATTATTTTTGTTATTTGATGTTAATTTAAAATAACTGTTTTACAGATACTTAAAAAGAGTTGTTTATAATTTATAAAAATTGCGGACTTCTCGGACTTTCGAAGAGGCCAAATTGTTGGTGCTTGTATGGCAGGCGCTAGTCTAACAGAAACTGACCGAATGCTTGGCGTTTCAAGAGGTACTGTCTCAAAGGTAATGACTGTCTTTGAAAGAGAAGGAAAAACGCCCTCAGCAAAGCACAGGTCTAGCCGAAAGTCGAAGTTGTCTGAGAAAGACCGTCGGACTCTGAATCGAATTGTTCGAGAGGATCGCAAGACCACGGCTCCTAAAATCACTGCAGAGCTCAATGAACACCTACAGAACCCAGTTTACACAAAAAATGTTCGTCGAGAGCTGCACAAATCTGGATTCCACGGAAGAGCTGCGATTAGAAAACCTCTGCTCTCAAAGACAAATGTTTTAAAGCGTTTAGTGGTATAGAAACCTCCAAAATTGGTCCCTCGAGCAATAGAAAAATGTGATTTTCTCTGACGGATCATCGTTTACCTCGTTTCCAACCTCCAGCCGAGTATACGTTTGGAGACACCCGAAAGAAGCATTTAATCCAGACTGCCTTCTCCCAACCGTAAAACATGGCGGGGGTTCTGTGATGATCTGGGGTGTTATTTCTTGAAAATCCGCCGGGCCAATGATTTCCCTTCATGAAAAATTAACAGCCGAGACTATTTAGGAATTTTGAGCGACCAACTTCATCCTATGATTCAAGAACTGTTTCCGGAGGGGAACGCCATCTTTCAAATTGATAATGCCCCAATCCATACAACTAGAATTGTTAAAGAATGACACAAGGAACATTCTAATGAAGTTGAGCATCTCATCTGGCTACCACAATCCCCAGACCTCAACACTATTGAGCATTTATGGTCGATTTTAGAGATTCAAGTATGAAGTCGATTTCCGCCGCCATCGTCTCTAAAAGAACTGGAGGGGGTTTTAACACGTTGACTCCGAAGTGGTACGTATGTGGACCACTCATGTTAAGTTCTGTAATTTTTTCAGATCCTTCTAGTGACTATGCGTACAAAGTGAAGATTTACACCGGTCAGGCAATCGGAGGCTACGTGTTAACTGAAGAATGTGCTAAAATTCCTTTGGAAACAACTCACAATTTGTATGAATCAATACCTCGGAGAATTGAGGCTGTAATTGCCGCGAAAGGTGGACCTACACCATATTGAAATAGGTTTTAATTTTTCAATATGTTTCTATTATTTTATCCAATCCCTGTATATGTAACCAGAAATAACGGCAAAAAAACTAATTATAGGAAACTTCAAGGTATCCCAGGCTCTAAACTTCGTACTTCTTTCCAGTCAAATTTGCCGAAGTTTGGAACCAGCAGCTCTAAAACATTGCTTCTACTGGCACTGTGAATACATTCAAAAATCGTCTCGACAAATATGGATAAGGAGCCGTATTATAACGTACTGATTCTGAATCCCTGACTCCTGGGATCTTCACACGATTGCGATACATGTGCATGAGTGACTGAAATGGCTTGCGTACTTGAGGTGCATGGGCGTGATTCATGCCTTCACTTTAGACGGCATGAGACTTGTGTAACAACCCAAGAATGGAAATAACAGCTCGTTCCTATTGCCTAATTCTATTCTATAAATCATTCTATAACCATGGAATATATTTTTTGCAGCTATTACACTCATATACCTCCAGCTGACTCGCTCATATACCTCCAGCTTGGTCGACTGGTGAGCGAGTCTGCTTGCGAGCGGAAAGACCCGGGTTCGAATCCAGCTACCGACATGGTTGACGCGGCTAGAAATACGGCATGGGACTTGGGTAAACAACCGAATAATTATCGAAGTAATTATCCGACCCAAGAATGGGCCAGAAGGTTCGTTCCTATAGCCTCATTCTATTCTATTCTATTCTATATACGGACTTGTTGCTATTGTTTGTTTAAAGAGTGTACTGCAAGTGGCAGGAAGCATCACAAAGAGAAAAAGAAGAAGTAAACCGCTAAGTACCGTAGACCTCGTGATAAAGGTCGGTTGCACGGTACGCCAGCCTTCCTCACTAGAGAAAAAGAAAATAGAAATACAAATTTGAACTGCAATAAAAGAAATCAAATACCTCGCTTTACAGGTGATCCTGATTCTGCAGTGGGCAGCTACAACAACTGAGAAGCTTCAATCCTCCATAGGATACAAAACAAACTTTAATTCCAATATAGTACACTCGTACTGTACATGTGATGTCATCGGGCTTTCGAATCTTACTGCTATCATGTTAGGACTGGTGATGCTGCTCTTAGAGATTGTTCTCTTCCATCTGAACTGAAAAGACGTTACATGAAATTGATGATGAAGATTTAGTCTTCTTGGTGTCTTGAACCAAACAGGAGAAATTCGAGTGCTGTGAAGACTCGAACCAAAAACTTGCGTATCACCAGCACAAGCCGTTAACCATTAGACTACAGTGGCAGAGTGACGAGAACAGACACTGTTAGTAAAGCTGCTCGAGTAGAACTTGAGAATCCTTCAGTGCAGAAATGATTGAAATGTGAAGAAGTAAATCCCTTTAGTTGTCCTTACCGTGAGGGTCTAAATACGAGCTACAAAGAAACGCGCTTGAAGAAAGATAAGTGCATCTCCTGTTGAAATGAAGAAGTCAAAACAAAATATTTACTGTCGATGAGGAGACTCAGTTTCTGATGGAGCGAGGGTCGACGCCCCCAAAGAATGACGAGTCTTCATTTTGAAATGAAGAGAAATGAGAGTACTTGGCTGATGAAAGGGGGCAAGACGATGAAAGGGTGGGAGGAGAGTGGTGAGGGGAATGAGGAGGGGTTGAGGGCTATTGACATTGAAGCGCAATTAGGCTCTCAGACTACGAGGGAAGGAAGCTAAACCGCAAACCGTCTCAAAATACGAGCAAGATTGGAAAACGCCCCTAATTTTTGAATCAAGAGTGACTGAAAAAATACATTTTAAGACCTTCCAATAATTTCAAGCACATATTCAAAGAAACGTCTTTATATGACCTTGCGATTGATGAGGATGGAGTCTTGAACACTTCAATGGTACAAATAATTTTAAAGATATTTGAGCAATCGAATTCATGTTCAGCAACTGAGGAGCGGTACAGTGTTGACGGCCGCTCTTGTGCTGGTTTAACGATCGTGTCCTGGCGCACAAACCTGAGTTAGGAGATCCATTATACGTATATGAAGTCTATTTCATTAAAATAACACATTCTATGCTCGAAAGAACAAGTAAACGTATACGATGTCAGTTCAATAAGTATTGAGAAATGTCAGGAGAAACGTTAAATATGATTCGATTATAATAACACTTCATGGTGAAGCACACATACAGTAGCGAGCAAAAAGATCAGAACGATAAGAAAGAGTCTAAATCTTATATAACTTTTACTGCAAAGCATAATGGAACCCGTCAATATAGGACAATGTGGCGATCAAGGTAAATTGAATAACTTGAAAACATCGAGTTCGCTCAACCAATATTGTTTAGGTTGAAGTTTTATACACACAACACTTGAGAAAAAGGGTGATCATAATGATCAGAAGAATGAACAAAATCGCATTAATTTCAACAATTAGTGCGTATGTTTGTCTAGATTATAGGGAAAACAGTAATTTAAGGTATTTCAGTAAACTTTAGTCAGTTCTTGCCGGGCTTTCTATTGTCAACATGGCTTTTAAATCAGTGACATAATTAAAAATGAGAAAGCTGATAATAAAGTTGCGTAATAAAAATAAGCTCTCGATTGGTCGGATTTCTAGGACTCTGGGAAAATCTAGAAGTGTTGTTCACAGCATTCTGACAAACTATGGGAAAACTGGGTCATGTGAAGCCAAGAAATCACCTGAAAGGCAAATGAAAACAAATGATAGAGAAGATGGATGGATTATGAGGCAAACCAAAACGGATCGATTTGCCACGGCGACCGGTCTTTCGAGAGAAGCTAATGATAAGCTAGGCATTATTATTTCAAAATACACTGTCTCCTGGAGACTTAACGAAAACGATTTGTTTTGTCAGGTACCTTCCATGAAGCCCTTCATATCAGAGAAAAACAGAAAGCCTACGTTTGAAATTTGCAACTGAGCATGTCACATGAACCGAAGAACAATGGGAATGTGTTCATTTTAGTGACGAATAAAAATTCAACTTATTTGGTTTTGATGGGAGGAGGTTCGTTCGACGCAATTTTAGGGAAAGATGTTCTTCGCCATGCACTAAAATTAGTGTTAAGTTCGGAGGAGGGAGTGCCATGGTTTTTGGTATCAGTTCAGCAACTGGTACAGGGCCTTTTGTTAGGCTACATGGGAGATTAAATGCAACAGTATATAAGGAATTACTTGAGAACTATGTTTTACCTAGTATGAGAATTGCAATTAACCAGCTAGCTGTATTTGTGCGGGATAACGCTCCGCATCACACAACAAAATCTGTTGATACATTTTTATCAGGATAATATTACGTTCTGTGATGGAATGGCCTGTTCAGATCCCAGACTTGAATCCCATACATA
>VCRD01006208.1:21281-39159 GCA_006783055.1 Trinorchestia longiramus
CTTAAGAATTTAAAAACCAATGTACTAAATGTCTATGTACTGTGTACTTGATTGGAAATAAAGATTGTTTGTTTGTTTGTTTGTTTTTTCTTGTTGCACATTTGCTGAGTAGCAGCTGAGTCAACTATCGAAGAATCACAGTCAACATTACCTATGGGAAAAGTACTAGTAAACATAATGGTTTCACCCGTAGATGAGCTTCGTGCATCTACTGCCTTGTTTGCTTGGAATGTTCTATTTTCTTTTCTCAGTCTTTCTTCATAGACTCTACACTGTCTTTTAATGTGGCCCTCTTTACCACACTCAAAAGACTTGATGAGCTTTTTGTTCCTTTTGAAACTCACTAGCAATTTTTCACTGGAGTCTGAAGTACCAGGGCCGCCTCGCTGTCTACTTTCTTCATTTAGGAGACGCCCAGTTACAACTTCCCACGCTGGTATCTTTTCATGGGCTTCAAGAGCAGTTACCAGAGTGGAAAACCTATCGGGTAGTGATGATAGTAGGATGATCATACGCTCTTCTTCCATAGCATCACCAATGATGGCCAGCTCCTCATAGAGTTCAACAAACACCTTTAGATGATCTTGCAGATTTTGACCATTTTCCAACTTCATGTTGAACAGCTTTTTCTTCAGCCTGAATTTGTTTGCCCAAGATTTCTTCTGGAATGTGTTTTGAAGTTTCCTCCAAACTTCAACAGGGTCAGTCGGATCCCCCAGCAAGTAGAGTTGACTTTGATCCACTCCCAGGACAATTGTTGCCAAGACTAAATCTCGGCGAGATTCAAACTTCCTCCGAGCTGCCTCATCTGCCGTTGAGGATATAGTTTCAGTGCCTTGAACTATATCCCACAGTCTATCCTTCACAAGACACATCCTCATACACCCTTCACCCTTCACCCTGTATGTATCTTCAATGTTGGATAATTTCTCTCATTGAGTGGTTTTATGCAACTTTTACCACTGTTAGAGTCTGCCATGTTCTTCACACTTGCTGCATTGTGTTAAGTCAACAAACGTCTACGCTTCCTTTTAGTCACCACAGTTTGCTTCGAGACTTACTGTGTTCACTGAAGATTTATTTTTGGAGCGTGTTCTGGGCCCATAACCTTTGTTAGAAGGTTAGAAAAATCACAGGAGCGTGATTACGCTAACCAGGTTTATTTCAGTGAACACAGTTTTGGTTATAGTACAGACACCAATGTTTACATGGCAACAGCAGGCACAAGAATGGGGCCGGAACCAGAGAACGCGCTGAGAAAATGCTTCTATACCACTAGCTGATTCTAAACGCATTCTGTTACAACAGTATTCATCACAGCGTTACGCGGTAACCTTAAACATACTAAAGTCGAACACATTCAAGGTGGAACATTTAAACATTCAACATAATCTATCGATCATCTAAAGTGTAACGTAGTCGGTGATCCAGGCGGGAGGCCTTCTATCTCTCCTCATCCGCTGTGGTTCATCCTCACCCCGACGTTGTTCAACCTTCATTTACTTCTCTTGGAACGGTGACAGCCCCCACCTCTCTCACCCCTAGCTTCTTCGTCTCGGGGTAAAGAGGGTACTACTGATCGCACGTCAAGTACGTGTCTTGGTACCCCATATACTTCAATATTATTTGATGAGGTCACTCCTGTTACCATGCCTCTGCCCCACTGTGTAGTACAATTTGCATTAGGTTGTTTTACCCACACTTCTTCACCCTCTCAGATTGCCGAATCTTTATGGTGGCCTCCTTCTACTCTTGTCGGATGCACTGACGGATACCTCCATTCGTATTTGTACACCGAGCGTTGAGGCACAGACAGCTCATCTTGTCCAGATCTAGGCGTGCTATTGTACCAATACACAGCCTCGATTGGCGAAATTCTTCCTCTCTCAGCGATTGCTTTCACCGTTCGGTGGTGCTTTTCCACTATTCCATTTCCTGCAGGTCGGTACGTAGCTCTAAACACTCTTTCAACATTCCACTCTTGCAGTATATCTGCTAACATTTGAGACCGGAAGACTGTACTGTTATCTATTAATAACTCTTCGACTGGGCCCCTTTCCAAGAAAATATTGTTCAATTCGGTGACGATACATTACGTGAAATGACAAATAAAAGTTACCTTAAAACTATTATTCAGTTCATACCTAATTTCCCCCCCCCCGTACTGAAATAATACCCAGTAGTACAAGGCACCTCTACAGTCTATTTTAGGAGTGCCTAAAATAGACTCTAAAATAGAATAGAAAATGTCTACCACTGCAGATGACTATTTTTCATGTCTACTAAGTAGCAGCCGCTTAGTTTTTCTCGGCGAAACCATATTAAACTATGAAGGTAAAATATGGATCCTGAGATTTCCTGTGCTTTTATTATTAGAGTAAAACTAAATTATTTTAATCTATCTTAATATTAAAGGAAGTCAGGATGTCATTTAACGTTTCGATTAAATGTTTTTTTCATGGTTCTTGAAAAATCTTGAGAAAACAAGTCATTTTTCTGTTGTAGTCGTCTTGTAGGTGTTCTTCGAGGGCAGTGATACGATCGGCTTCGTAGATTGCAGATTTATTCATAAACACTATCAAAATCAGAGCAGAGATTGGGGCCAAGATCGAGAGCTAAAACTGAGAACTTGAAATCTGTAAAACTGAAACCCGCCAGAAAGAAAAACAGCAACGACAACGGACGCGAAACCGACCTTTCTTGAGTGATTACCGGAGTAGACTAGTGAGAGCGTGTAGCCTAAGCCTAGTGGTCTGTAGCAAGAATGTTATTGCTCTATATACCATTCATATTATATTGTATATTCTATAATCTTAATTCCAATCTTCTTACTTATAATAGCAAATACCTTTTCAATATAAATTAGCAATAATGTCATTTCCGTCACTAAAAATTAACGCAATTATCATTATAGAAATTTATCATTGTTTTTTATAGTTCATAGTTAATTCTTTCGATAACTTAGTAAGGGATGTTATTTGAAATTAATAACCAGTTCCAGTTACCAATAATAATTTAAGGCACACTTTGTGACAACATTCAACAATTCTTCTAGCCTCGGTATAGTGACGCTGACCGTGATCATTATTGTTTTGAGCGTCGGGCTAGACGGTAAGCATTCTATCTTGTATATTTTTATACATGTAATTTTTATACTTGAACCTTGTGTTCTGTGATATCTGTGTTCCTTTAGCATCTACTTAGACCTTGCCATTGTCTACTACATTCGTGTCTAATTACACTCGAGTAAGTCAAGTACCATCTATTATTTTTATTGATAAGGAAACTGTGATGATTCTGTGCTTGTGCTTTGAATGTAGTTATTTTGATAGTGTTCTCAATCCCTGCGCCCATTACCATTTTGAAAGAAATGATCTCACTAGTTCAGAGTAATTCTAGTCAATATAGCATCTGGTCTGTAGTGACCTCAGGTGTAGATGTTTACATCAATATTGATGTAAGATATGTGTTTAAAGCCTGTCTTGTCAGAGTATTATATGAACTCAATGGTGCCAAAAGTGATTTAAATTAAGATGCAGTCGTGGCATTTTTATTCTTAGGTATTTTTTAAAACTGGTGGTTATTTTTAGAAATTGTCCTTGTGATTTATATACCTAGAACTTGTAGATCTCTAGACTTTCAGTCAACAACTGGTGTTCATATGAAACATCTTAAGCAGCCATGTCAGAATTTTTAGTAAAGCTTTTCTTTGTGTCAGTGATATTTTTAGCCAATATTTATTAGGATGTACATTTCTTCTACTTGGTAGCTCGTGATTATCAGCTTTACTATTCTCATCCCTAACTTATGTATGAGTAGTATTTATGTAGAATCTAAATGCAAATCTACTATTTTGTAGATATTACTACTTTAGATCTCTTAATATTGAAAGGATTTAAAGTGTCATGCCTTATGTTTAAATGTTAATTTCTTTTCTTTTCTGTTTCTTATGCACGTATGCTCAGAAATCAATGCAAATCTGTGTAATTTATGCCAGGGATATGATTTAATTATCCTTGCTAATCTTATATCTTGTAAAATCAATTGTGACTCAAAGGTGTGAAAAGCTATTGCTGTATAAATGTTAATGAGCCCCTACCTTATAGTAAAGAAGTGGTTGGATTAGGCCTTGACAAGATAATCCTACTGGATAATTTTGACTGGTGCTGGCTTCTGCAAGTCAATCATTTCATGGTTAAAGAAGTAGCATTGATGTTTGATGAGGCATACGGATCCTTAATAAGATGCTCAAAATTTCGTCTTGTTGGAAGGAGTCATCTGCCCCTGCTCACAGCTCATAACTCTCAACTTATATCACACGACTTCCTGCATTCAAGCAAACTATCCGCTGTACTCGTACCGTACTTGAGTATACCAATTGCCGTCACTGAAGCGCTGGGTTAGGCATGTTCTGGACCGTGCCATATGTACCCCCTGGAAGCCTCAGATTGGCTCAACGCTGCTTAAGATCAGCTAAATAATTTAACGTGCCATTTTACTGAAATAAAGCTAAGTCACATTCAGGTGTCCTCTCATTTCCCTCATTCAGGTCACATGAGAAAAGACACGAAAAAACTAGAGGAAAATATAGAAGTAAAGTTTGGTAGTTGAAATCAGCTCTAACATTTACTAACCATATTTACAATACTGTTGTTAAGACTAGTAGTTGCAACTCCACGGTATTTTATAATACGAATTCGCTTACTTCTATTTGACTTGTTCTTCAGTCAGTGTCGCTTCGCGTGACTGATGTACGTCCTCCAACCGTGTACAATGCAAATTCGACAACCTCCAACCGTAACATACAACCCCTATTTACGTGACATGTATCCCTATGCTAGTGTTAGTAACTGAATCTACTTAGCCTACTATTCTACGAGTACCGATCTCCACGACAACGACTACTTCCAACGTACAACCAGCACTTCAACCGGCACCTGAGCCTCTTCTCGCTCACAGCAATACGGAACCGACACACGATGCGGTTGCGCACAACCAACTGAACCTACTCAACCAGCACCCTCGCGCAAACCTAGACGTCCCCGTTGAGGTGCCAACTACTAAGTTATACATTATGCCATAAATACCAATCATTACCAAAACTTTACAGGTTGGCTATGGCTTTCTCAGGACAAATGTAACAATTTGAAGATACAACTATGATTAAAATTGGACTTTAATTTCTAGTCGCAAACGGCGTAAAATGGGTATCACATTAACTTTAAAATGTTACTAAAATTAATTTAATTTTTTGTATTAGTATTCAAATTCATACTAAATTAATTACGATATTTCTGAGGCACCACAAATTTACACACACAAAAATACGAATGTTTCAAATGTAAAATAAGCGGATGAAATGCCCATGTTCTGATCTATTTGAGTGCGAATGAACAAAGTGTAACCATTTTTAGGCTGAATTATTTCTAAAATTATCATGAAATCTGCTAAAAGAGAAAGGGTACAACACAAATGAAGCAAATCATGAATGAACGATGCAGGCAACTCATCTTTCGGCAGGCACCAGCAGCATTGGACCGAAATGTTGACTCTCATCGGCATTGTCACCATAGAACATGAGTTATATTGTAGCAATACCATCTCTGCTCATGTTCCGATTATTTTCAATATTGCGTATTAATTAATTCCAGTACAAATTAAACCGTACTTTTTCTAATGAATTCTTTGTATTTTTATGAGTAGGTTTTAGCAACAGTAAGTGAGGTTCGTGTAAATTTTCATTCATAAAAATTTGCTGTATTCTTAAAATTATTCTTATTTCTCTGTAGGATTGTCACTCTGGTTCTTTTCAATTTCATCCTTCACGAGCCAAACACCGGCCCTTTCAAAATACGTCACTCCTAGTTTAGTTCTTGTAAAGACAACAACGTAAGTTTTAGTGTCTTAAAGTGAAGTGTTCTATAATAAGTCCCTATTTAATTGTGTTTAGGACTTAGATAATCTTTTTTAAAATTTCACTCATATTTTCAGGATAGTGTAAGTGTAGGGTTGTTGTATTTCATTTGTGTTATTTTTGGAGGATGTGTGTATGTAAAAATGCCCTATGGTAGATCCTTGAAATAACTAAGTTTTAGGACTTAGGAGAGTAACTTATGGTCTTAACTAGTACTGAGAGTATTTCTCATCTAATCTTCTAATCTACTTAACCTTTCTATTTCTATATTACAGGTAGTGAATTCCTATTTTATATAGTCACTTAAATATCAAAAGGATATTTCCGCATCGTTTTTATTGCATGGCTTAGCATTTTAGAATGACTCAGTGTGAGGCAGGATTAAGAAAATTACTCTCTTGCTTAAATATTTAGACCTTGCCATTCTTAAGTGACCTTTAGCACGAGACCTCTTTTTGTCTGTTCAACACTTGTGCTCATAACTTTTTAGTTATTATTATGTGAGCCAAGTAATGAATTCCCTCTCTAGATTTAACTTATTCTAAATCAAACATTAAAAATCAAGTAACTTTGCTCAGTAGATTGAATTAAAGTCATTGAGACTCAATCATATTGTCTAGATGATTTGCATGTTCACTGAATGCAACTTTTGCTCAGTAGAGTTTCAGTCTTAAAAACAGACTTCTTTCATTGAAGAAGACTAGATTCCTTGCATATTTGATGAGGACTTGTATTCTACACCTTTATAAGGTTAAGTTCCAGCTTTCTTAAAATTTTTGAGATAGGTCTGCCTTACTGCTGCACTTCATTTTGATTGACCTTGTCATTTCCTGAATTTGCTGTGGGTGATGCTTGTGCTTGTTTCTGTTTATGAGGATGTAAAAATTAAGCCATCCAGACTTCTCCTCCAGACACCTGGCTATCCTGCTCTTGATCTTCACTCATACAAGCTTCGTTCATTCGATCTTGGTTTTTATCAAGTTTCGTCCACTCAAGATTGAAGCTTCATCCAACTTCTTTGTAAGAGCAACCTTTCTGCGAAGAAAGCCACTTTAGTTCCCTTTTTGTTCTTAAACCTTCTTGGCTTTAGTAGACTTATTTGAGCCCAGGATATGTTCCTGGATTCTTACCTTGTTGGTTCTCATGGACTTTATTGAGCCCAGGATATCTTCCTGTATTACTTATTTTATCGGATCCCTTATACTTATTTGACACCAGGAATTAGTTCCTGAATTGCCTTATATTTTAGCTCCTATACCTACGAGCTCTCTTCTACTCGTGGCAACGGAAAGTGTCTTCTCTCCACCTGCTGTCCTACGGACCAATAAGGAAACAAAAGCTGAGTCCCCGTGTTGTCATTGAATTCCCCAACTAGAGGTGCACAAGACGACCTCCATAACCTTACCTTCTGATAAATGTTACATCCATTTTAGGGTGCAAAAATTCACGCCTTTCAGAGATCCCCCAGTCTCAAACCCAACCTGATAAACGTAACAATATAAAGTCATATGCGAAAAGTTGTGGTGAAAACGGTGCTCACAAACTCAGGATCAGAGCGCTATTGTGAAAAATATATATTTTTTATGTATGTGATCTCATTTTAGAAATGAGAGCTATCTTAATAATTTTAATATGAATTGACCACACTAAAAATGATCATAAGCCACTTGCAAAGCCGTTACCTTCAGAACAAAACTTTTAGAATCCTGGCGAGTGCATTCACGGGGCTGCCGCGTGATTACCATCTGATATTGCATTGGAAGTTTTAACCTTAACTAATAAGGAGCCTTTACTTCTTAGCCTGGCGAAGAAAGAGAGTGATGTGGAGCTTTAAATACATTAGTTATTTATGAGCGACTGTTTATTATTTGATTATTGTTCTGGATATGCACATACGTAAATTTAAATTGAAAAGTATGAATTGCATCATAGCAAGTCGTATACGCATGATGCATTTGCACTAGAACGAGTTTCTGTACTGATTGTGTTTAACAGACGTTCATGCGGCGACGAATCGTGTTCTGCGAGTGTTCACGTTGCGTGGTCCAGTCATTGTTCGAGCGCCGTGACGTAGTCATTGCAATGACTGTCTTTACCGTACCGTGAGGATACTGATCCTCGTGACCTTTGATGTATGCCTGTCGGAAATACCCTTATGACATTCATTCGTCGTGTAGAAAGTATTACGGTACTCATGAGTTACATCTGTAGCCCGTTTCTAGTACCGGTTCTTTCATTCTAGAATATCGAGTTTCCGAATTTTTTTAACATGAATCGAATTGGCATACGTAACTTGTCTGAAATCTTGCATGTTTTCTCTCGCAATATGAGACACTCTAGCATGGAATATGAATGAGAATACGTACAATCGAGCCTTCATAGGTGATGCATAGAAGCTAAGCTTGAGCTGACTCCCATATGAGACTACTGCAGCAGTTCCCCAGCATGGTAAACAAAAATATAAAGCTCTGGTGGAAGAGGAAGCTCTCTGGAACAGCGTCAGTAGTGGGGGTGAAAGATGGGGCTGTGGGGGCTATCGCTGGAGCAACAGACACACTGTCACCAGTTCCATAGACCAGTGTGTGGCTGTACCACGCCCTGAGTGGTGTTGACGGGACCAGCGTTAGGTTTCATCCTATGGTCTTCTCACTGTCGCTCCAGAATTAAGGTGCAGAATACGGTGGTCTAAAAGCGTCAGCTGGAAAACGTGTAACGACGCTCTATAATACTTCTTGTCATTAGTTTTGGACCCAAGTGTGTATTAAATGGATTTTTAATGGAAAAATCAATTCATGTTACATAATGGTCACTCTGAACTCATTACTGCCTAGGTGGTACATACTGGAATAACTGTTTGAGCTTAATAATTAGACATAGTAACATCAATTCCATAGTGCTGTCAACTCCTTGGAAAGATTTGAATAGATTGAGAGATATAAACGCGGTTTTTCTAATACAATGATGTATCACAGAACTTGCTACAAGCATGAACATAAATACTCGTGTAGAAATGTTCGTTATACATGAGGGAAGCAAGAGTACTGCTGTTGCAGTGTTTATGTACAGTCGCTGCAGTGACGACATTCTTGGAGCCACAGCACACAACTAATCCTGACCCTCCGTGTTGAGAAGAGAGCTGTCCTATGCAAAGGTCGATTTTAGTAGCTCCTTTTTATAAAAAATGCGATTTATTTATATCCGTTGTCAATTACAATTGACCTCCTCTTAAGTGAGCTCACGGGCATTGCTATTCCACTGTTTAAATCAAGCGACCTGTCTTCAGTCACAAGAAAATCCAATTTAGTTTCACCTTTCTGAATGAAACTTTGTCTGCACAGCCTGAATGTATCTCCAGGTACTACACCACAATAGAAATCCATCATGGAAACCAAAAAGCTATCAACTATCTCGAGCAGAACAGTTGTGGTGGGGTTGAAAAATAAGTTGGTTTTAATTTCGTCTGTGCTGGTGAGGGCCGGTGAAATATGGACGTAAATACAATTGTGATCAATTGATTTTGGATTTCTTTGAATGTCGTACTTTTAATGTAAAAACGTTATGTGGTTACTTTATTGATAAATAATCGATTTATTATTATACATATTGCGAAAATATAATTTCTTACACTAATTTATATGTTTTTTCCCTACTATTATTTCCTTTAGCCGCTTTAAGTGCTTTGACACACTCTGGTATTCCAGTGAACTTTAACATTTTTAAAAAAATTTTTAACATTTTTTGCTTTAACAATTTTTTCCAGAAGAAAATCTTATAGGAAGATTGCAAGCAAACACACAACAGAAAGCACAACCTATAACAATATAAAACACTTTAACAGTACTAAAATTATGAAATTAGCGGCACCAGTTAAACAGCCAGACAAATTATGTCTTGAAATTATATAATAAACCATGAACTGAAGGTACGGTATGATCTACTACTACAGTAAGTACAGTATGTTTTCTTATGCTTAACAAAGAAAATAACAGGTATATGTACCACTCTTACCTGTCTCCATTGCTCAGAAGTGCAACCAGCACGAGTATTGGCCCAGACTTGACGTGCCTGTATTGCCTGTGGCATGTTTGGCGTAAGCCTAGGCTTCTTTCATGGACGGTAGGCTCGTAATTCACTGTCCAGTAGCCTCCTGTTTATTGATATTCGAGAAAAACTAATGTCATCAGCTAACAGTTCGCTTGCAATCTTCCTACAAAATTTTCTCCTTGGATAAAAAGAAAAAGTCAAAGAAAAAATACAATAAAAATGTTAAAGAAATGTTAGAGTTAACTGGAGAGTCAGAACATGTTAAAGCACTTACATCGACTTAAGGAGATCAAACCAAATATTAATCAGTGTAAGAAATGTTCTTTTGACATATGTATGAAAGTAACTCTCCTACATTAATAACTTCCATACGGATTGCGAAATGTCAAAAATTCATAATAATTTGATCACGACTGTATATGTCAGTTACGACGCAACCACAATAAGTTATAGCACTTCGTAACTGCTGATACATTCAGGTCTTCATTCTCTTGTGAGACTCATATTCTCAATATGATGAGAAAAAGAAGTTATGCGTTTCTTAACTGCCGGTACCTCTTAGGGTACACTGTCCGACTTCAAGCGTCGCAGTCATATGCCAGTTGTCTCCCACTTATACTGGGATGTGTTGCTGCTTGTCACAGGCGTTTTGGCGAAACACGAGCATTGATATTCTCTTCTCGTTTTCATCTAGCATCAGTATTTTCAATTCCGAACTAATGTTCGTCTGAATAATGCCATTTCATTGTTTTCTGTCGTATGGATGAGGATCTATTGAATAGTTGATCTTAATTGTTTTCAGCACTTTGTTTGATTCTGTGTTAGATTCCAGCATCTACCATTGTTGCTGTGTCCCTCGGATACTGCCCAGTTGAATTATCTACCATTTTTGTTCTCTCTTTATCGTGTTTATTATTTTCATGAAATTTTATATAGCTCCATTTTTCAGTCATTTAAGAGCCAAAGAAGAATGTAAGTTTCAACCCTGTAATAATGAAAGCGTTTCGAATATCTATCAACATATAGGGCTAAACTGTAAAATTGGTGGAAGAGATCGTGAGGTCTTGAAATTTGAAGTGATCCCTCAGCAGTTGTACGGGTAGGTGTATTCTTCTTCTTTTCAGAGGAAACGTTTTCTGTATCTACTTAAATTTATTTATGACTTTTCTTCGTGGTTATCTATTTTTGGATAGTGTCCTGAATACCTTGCTTTGTTTTCATATTTCTCTATGATAGTCTAAGTTATCTAGATTTGGTTTTCATCTGTGGATATTGGGCTCAATGACCTTGTTGCATTGTTATGTATCTAGGATGCTGCTTCTAATGACTTTGCTTCGCTGTTTAGTGTCTGCAGAGATGAGGTTCTGCTCAATTGCCTTGCTGTGCTGTTTGGTGTCTGTAGTGATGAGATTTTGTTTAATTACCTTATTTCGCTGGTTGCTGTCTGTAGTGATGAGGTTCTGCTCAATTGCCTTGCTTCGATGCTTTGTGTCTGTAGTGATGAGATTCTGTTGAATTACCTTGCTTGACTGTTTGTTGTCTGTAGTGATGAGGTTCTGTTCAATCACCTTGCTTCGCTGTTTTTTGTCTGTAGTGATGAGGTTCTGTTCAATCACCTTGCTTCGCTGTTTGTTGTCTGTAGTGATGAGGTTCTACTCAATTGTGTTGCTGCGTCATCTCCCGCCGTCAGGAGGCGTCTGATGAGAGCTAGGAGCTGCATAGTCGAGTAGTGCGTCATCGGGAGCGGCATCATCCTGTGGGTGGTGGTGACAAACAACGGTTTGCAAGGAGAGAGCAAGGGAGTGGGGAGGAGGAGAGGAAGTAGGGTTTAGTTTAGGAAGTTTTAATTCCAGTTTCGATTGCAGTAATCATTGGAATTTGTTTAACAATGGAAATTATGCGCGTACGAAGATGTTACATCATCTTAAAATACGTTATTCTGGTGTTTGAATGGTGAACTGATTGTTTGAATTCATTTCAAATGAAAAAGTTATAGAAATTGTAAATTCTGGACTCTGGCTACTTAGTATTTTGATACCTCGAAATTTTTGGCATCAGAAAAATGTATACAACTTCCTTTAAAACATTTGCTCTGTTCCTTGACTAACACTTCTTACGCAGTCAGCGTTCAGTAGCCGAGCTGAAAAGTGCAATACTCAGGTAAGACAATGATTTCCAAACTCTAAATTGTGCCATTTTGGATTTTCAAGGTCCAATACTCATTTTTAGTTATAAACAATATTCGCGAGGATGCAAATAGCTGATATCCTTTCCATTGAATTATATCCTTTTTCGATCTAAGAAAAGATATACTTTTCTTTCTCTTCTTTACCTGAACATCTGATTATCCAGGACACACATAATATACGTCTTGAGTGATAGTAGCTTTAGTTCAGATGTCTCTTGAACTATGGGTTTTGATTCAATATTTTGTAGAACCTCTCTAAGAGCTTGTGTACTTTGTCTGACGGCGAGTCCAGGCCATCCTAATACTGCATTTTTCACCATAACAACTGAATTCTTCGAAAACTATCATCTCTTCAAGTTTATTAACGTTTCAGAACATTAAATTTCCTATAATTATATATTTAGACAGTGATTGTTTTGGTTGGCGTTGGAAATGTGAGCCTTATTTCTCAAGATTGACCATTACAGTTTCAGGAATAAAAGTTGAGTTTTAATTCGTTTCTGTCAAACTTTTTATTAGATTGAATCATTCTAATTTCAAGAAATACACATGACATTGGACGAGTTGAGAGGAGAATATGCATACTCCAATGGCTAATATAATTTCGCAGACTGAGTCACTTAAAAGGGAAACGAGATTTTACTCGTCTATATCCTTCTCTGAAAAGTACGAAATTATTTGAAAAAATGGTAGGGAAAATTTACGATCGAGGTTAAGCTAAATTTCCAAATTACATGACTTAAGAGCGAATTAAGATAGTAGAGTTGGATGTCAGTGTGCGGGTAAAGTTGGATGTCAGTGTGCGGGTAGAATTGGATGTCAGTGTGCGGGTAAAGTTGGATGTCAGTGTGCTGGTAGAGTTGGATGTCAGTGTGCTGGTAGAGTTGGATGTCAGTGTACAGGTAGAGTTGGATGTCAGTGTGCTGGTAGAGTTGGATGTCAGTGTGCTGGTAGAGTTGGATGTCAGTGTGCGGATACAGTTCATTATCATGAGAAAGAGGGAACAAACTAGGCATCTGTGCACAAAGAAGATTAACATCCTCAGTTTTCATTCAATTAGGGAGTGTTTTCCTTTCTCTGAGGCTTTGTTGGCTTAGCTTTTCCTTGGCTATTGAAAACATAGCCATACCAGGCAAACGAGTGACACATGACACATGAGCGTCAAAGCAAGGGGATCGATCATAAGCAATTGAGTATTCAAGAAGAAAGCCCACGCATCAGCGCAGTATGTCAATTTTCAACTCGGATGATTCCACTTTCGTGCCTAAGTTTGCGTGGAAATGAGTAGTTTCTCTCAAAGTGCACCTCTGGTTAAAATGTTCTTGACCGAGTGTTGTCTTTGTCTAGATATACCGACCGTTAACTATTTAATTAGTTCAGTAATGATTGGTATCAATGTTGAATGGTATTAACATTACTTACTATTAGACTCAATCCATAATGTTGTATTTAAAGCATGCAAAGAGCGTGCGTACAACAAAGCCTTAATTGTTTATGCTCTTGAAAAATGCAATAGCAGCGTCCATTGTCAATGCATTCACGGACATGATATTTTTACTGGTGTTTGTGATACAAACGAACTCTCTAGCTTGAATTAATAACCAAGTTACTTTGAGAGAAAAGGGATCCGATTAATTAAATTTGATCTGAAATGTTTTAAATGTTATTATCTGTATTTATAATTCAGAGTTAAACCCGTGTTTTCAGTTTCGGAAGTGTACAGGAAAGAACTGTTATCTCTCGCCAGAATAGGAAAGTGACACAAAGAAAGACAGACACTCATCATGGGTGGGGAGAAGGATGTGGAGAGCAGCAAGCTGTCGCAGGAGGAGGACAGCATTCGTGTGATCTGCAGGTTCCGTCCCCTCAACAAGTCTGAGGAGAGCGCCGGCAGCAGGTACATCGCTACCTTCCCCTCGAAGAAGGGCCAAGATGATCCCACCGTCAGCTTGGGGGTGAGTAACCTGTATTTTAAAATATCAATTTGTCCACGAGTAGCTCCAACCTTAGTGAGCTTAGCAGTCTCAAGTTGTCTTTTCTCTGTCTGTGGATGATGTTTTTAATTTCAATATTGTCTTGTTGCTTGTGTGTAGGACGATAGTTTCAATGATTGGAGGAAAAATAATTAGAAGAATTAATTACGAAGTTACTATGTATAGGTTTTGTTGCAAAAATCTTTAATCGACCCCCGCATGAGGGCAAAGAGACTCTAACGTCTTGGTAACTCTGAGTGTTCTAGTAATTTGAGGTTCCATGGGCGTGGACTCGGATGTATGTACGTCTGGAAATCCTGCAGGCATTTTGGGGATGTAGATTCACTTATTCAAAGTTTGGGTTCGGTGTCTAGATGCATGTTGCTTTTACAACCTGTGATTTAAAGTCCAAACTTTTAGTGACTTGGGTATGATGTTAGCGCTGTAAGCTCATGTACTTTCTTTCACGAGGGAACCGCATGCGTCAAGCGTGCCGCCTAAGATGGCAGAATTTATAAGTCCTATAAAAACTTATAAGATAAATCCTTAGTTTGGTCTCATCTGTATAGCGTTTTTTGAGAGTCTGAACGTATTGATTGAAGTGCCACTGGTACATTGGAACTTCTTGGGAAGTGTGTTTAGACATCATTCATCCAATTCATTTTCCATTGTAAAATACGGGGCTATTATTTTGCTTAAAAGACATCGCGAAACTAAAATCCTAATAGTTGGATGTTCCAGGTCAATGCATATTTATATTTTTTCGGAATCAATGTTTTTAGTCTCACAGGACGTCTGATGATAAAAATATGCAGTGGCTTTACGATGTTGTTGACGACTAGAAAAATGATTTTATTCATTTATGATCTCTGAAATTAAGTGCAACAATTGCATGTCTATCTCTTTTGTTCGTTACCACTTGAAATTACCATCAGAAAGGTCAGTTTTTATTATGATAAAAAATTTAAAACAGAATCATCAGCTCTACAAGGAAAATTATTTCTACAGTATAACAAAAAAATCAATTCTCATCAATAAACACATCAAAATATCTGAATATTAGCATAGAACAAATATCTCAACAGTTTAGTACTTGTCGAGTGTGTATGCAGAAACGCTGTTCGCTTCGGAAAAGTCTGGTATTTCACAACGCTTTTTATTTGCATGAGAATCCGAAACAATGTTAAAATTGTTATTTTTTTAGAAACTTTCTGGTTTAATTCAGCCCTTATTGCAGTTGAAATAAATAATTATTTTAGACACATAATTAAAAAAATTAGTAAGTAGCTTGAAGCGATTTCTTATTAAAGTTATGCCGGAATGAAATCGTAGAAATATTTAAATAGAACGTATCTGACCGAGACCTAGTTTTGTAAAGTAATCTGTTATCTGTGACACCACCTCATTCAACACTAGTCAATAAACTACCGAGTTTTTTGATGAATTCATTACTTCATTTACTAACACTTGCTTCATTTGAGTTGGAATTATGGGCTAGTGAGTCACATGCAGAGTAAGTCGTTTTCTTTTTCGTACTTGCGGAACGCTATGCGTTCGGTGTAACCGGCGAGAAAAACACC
This sequence comes from Trinorchestia longiramus, assembly GCA_006783055.1. Classification (NCBI taxonomy): domain Eukaryota; kingdom Metazoa; phylum Arthropoda; class Malacostraca; order Amphipoda; family Talitridae; genus Trinorchestia; species Trinorchestia longiramus. The sequence continues at coordinate 36,981 of VCRD01006208.1, forward strand.
TAGGCAATTTAACATTTGTTTGCAATAATTCGGTGTTACAGAAAGCTGACAATTGACAAAGTGCCAAGTATTATTTTAGATGCGTCAAAAAATTGGCAAGGTTACTGGTAGGTTTCTGTTGTGTAACTGACTCATCTACATAGATGACGAACTAGTATTAAGAAATCTTACATGACTAGCGCCACTCTACGCCCGCAAGTTTTGTGCTCTTTCTCAAGATAACTTTTTTATGTTGTTTTTTCAAGACGATGCTGGCCTTAAACCGAAGTTTGGTTTACGCCTCCGCGCTTGCGTTGCCTGACTTGCAAGGCCCTAGGATAAGCGGCATGATAGTGGATTGTGTACAAGAAAAGTTCGCTTATTTGCGCACGCTCTTGTGATGAGGAGAGAGTGCATGTCGCACTGGAATACCCACTGTAGTAGCAGCACCCCTTAGTTGATCAAGTCAAAGAATTTGGTGGTCACGGGCGTGTGTATGGCCGAACTCGAGAGGGTGTGTGTGTGGCGCCTCCGTATTGATTGCAGCAGCTGCTGCTGCTCGCAGGTGCGATCTTCTTGTTGCTGCTGCAAAAACCTTTAACCGACCGCCGCATGAGGGCAAAGAAACTCTAACGTACAATATCTGCTTCCGCAATCTGTTTAACTTAAACCGAACATCGTCACTACGAGGCTGTTCTTTGTGCATCGGAAGTCCTTGGAAATATCTAGCAATCACATTTTAATTTCAACGTGCAACATTTAGTGAGTTGAAGAATACATTTTGAATAGAAAATGTATGATTATAATTCATCGATGTTTGTGTAGCAAATTGAATTATCTAGTGTGATGAAGACTTGATTGCAGAAGTCCAGTCACTTAATGGTTGAAATTCCCATAACTGTTTGATGACGACTGGCACCCTGTAACTGGCGTGCTGTGATTGCCATCTCACTGGTAGTTACTGCACTTCACTAGCAATTACTGCATCTCACTGGCAGTTACTGCAGCTCACACCTCACTGGCAGTTACTGCACCTCACACCTCACTGGCACCTTACGACACTTGGCAGATGAAGAATTTTTGAAGCATCATTTTTCTTCGTACGCAGACAAAGTTACGCCCTTGAATTGAGCCTAATTATTCATAATTGTGTGCGCTGCTCCATTCAGAAGTTGCAGAACTTTGTTCCTTCTGTAGCTCAATTAAAAAGTAGCTTTAGTGTTGCAACATGAAATTACTTGATTGTTCTGGAAAACGTATGTATTCTACGAGAAAATTGGTATATATTTATTTTTTAACCAAAATTCTCTAGAAAGAAAATCTTACATGCGTTGTCTCTAATTTGCATCGAAATAATGTTGCAACCAAGATGAAATATAGGTTTTGATTCACGTTTTTAAATCTGCGTTCTAAACGAAATTTAACGAAACCAACCATTCACGTCGCTCCAGTCTCGCGGCACCTCAACTCAGCGGTAAAAAATGCGCTGTAATTCAGCATTAAAAAAACACAGTACAGTAACTGCGCCGACTGCATCACGCAGAGCTGCTCTCCAGGTCTCGCGTTGCCTCGTCAAGATTTTTGTGTCTTGAGGAGATGTAGCTAATGAGACGCAACTCCTCTCACTGCTCCTGCTGGTGGTCACGTACGAGTCTCTTGATGTGTCTGCTGATGTGTCGCTGCAGATGTGTTGCTGCTGATGTGTGTCTGCTGATGTGTCGCTGCTGATGTGTGTCTGCTGATGTGTCGCTGCTGATGTGTCGCTGCTGATGTGTTGCTGCTGATGTGTGTCTGCTGATGTGTCGCTGCTGATGTGTCTGCTGATGTGTTGCTGCTGATGTGTTGCTGCTGATGTGTTGCTTTTGCTGTGTTGCACAGCTTCTGATGTGTTGCACGGCTGTTGATGTGTTGCACGGCTGCTGATGTGTTGCACGGCTGCTGATGTGTTGCACGGCTGCTGATGTGTGCTTGCCAACTGATGAATAGTGATGATGTGGAGCAATTGGAACATATGGAAAGTTAATGCACTAATTACGTACTAAAGTGCCTTGCATGTTGATGAGGAAAAGAGGCTTTTGATGATGTTGCTATTACGAAGCCTGAAAGAGGCTGTGGTGGTGTCCATGTGTCAGGAGGCTGTGGTGGTGTCCATGTGTCAGGAGGCTATGGTGGTGTCCATGTGTCAGGAGGCTGTGGTGGT
>VCRD01006210.1:17954-28721 GCA_006783055.1 Trinorchestia longiramus
TTTTGCATCAACCAGTTAGCAATGTCTGGTTTAGTTTTAAGTTATTTTAATAATTGTCACGACAGTCTCTAGTGATTAATGACCTTAATCCTAACTGATCCTCAATGAGAATAATAACAGGTATTTTTACGTGCTATTACAGAGGTATGAATAGTACATTGAGTGATACCATTCATGCTACATTACCTCGGTTTTCTAATCTCTAGAAACAATTTCTAACACTTGCTTTTGCTCTAATAACTCACAGAAAAACATCAACACTTGAAAAATAAACATAAACACAGTTAAACACAAAAATTAGACAAGACTGAAAATACTTAAGACATAGAATGTCTCACTGAAAACACCAACACCTGATACTCTAAACATCACAAAAGAACATACACCAGCAAGTTAAACAAAAATTAGACAAGACTGACAATACTTAAGAGATAGAATGCTCACCTCCACTACGCACAAAATGGATTCTAGATAGCAACAAAATCGGTGGCGTGGGATCAAGTATATATAGTCATGCGGGCCGGAAACGGGGTAGGATCCGCGAATGTTGCCAGCCTAATAGTCCTTTATTTTGGAACGCTCAGATCTGATTATTTAATATAAATAATATATATATATATATATCCCTGGGTTGTCACTAACCTTGCCAACGAGACTAAAACAAGGCTAAAATTCTGTAATAATTTTTACGATAATCTCTAGTGAGATTAATGAATTACGTGATACTTATATTAAATTAGATACATGCAAACTTATATTTAATTAGGTAATTGCTAACATATTTTAATGAGATAATTGCTATTACAGAAATATGCATGGTACATTGGGTGGTACCGTTCATGCTACATCTGGACTGGCTCAAGCATCCCAAGAATTTCCAAGCTATTTCTCGTGCCAATTTCCTGGAATACAAGCTGAGTTCCTGTTCACTGGTTCCTTTATTCTCCTTGAGTAAGGTCACACGGGCTGTTAGATTAGGCTTGTTAAAGTTGGTTGCTTAAAATTCCCCAAGCACAACCAAACTTTACAAAGCTGGGTTCCTGTGACGGGTTCTTTTATTCTCCTTGAGTAAGGTCACACGGGCAGTTAGATTAGGTTTTGTTGAAGTTGGTTGCTTAAAATTCCCCAAGCACAACCAACTTTACAAAACATTCTAAACAAAAGTAAAATTAACCTACCTTTTGACCTGCGTCTACATGGACTAGCTTTCGAAGCGCCAAATAAACATGACAAAGAAGGAAAAGAAGAAGAAAAGCGAGTTGTGGCGCGCAGTACGAGTAACGAGGTTCGAACCTAGAACCGTACTCCAACATTCTTGACTTTGAGCGTGGCCGCAGTTGGTTAGAAAGGAACTCATTACCTCTAAGTGACCAAATTGAGAGTCCTCTTGTAGTATACTTCGACACTCATTACCTCAAATTGACCAAATTGAGAGTCCTCTTGTGGTATCAGTCGACACTATTTTTGAAGAAACGGTAATGCTAGAATTATTGAAATAAATAAATGTTATCTTAAACGTAATACGAAATCAACTCCAATTTTTTCAAAGAACGAATTCATTACTAAAATCCTTACTATGAAACTAACATATGTGGGTGCATCAGTTGTGTAGATTACTAGTCTCGTGTACAAACGGCAAAACTTAAGAGAAATGGTCCTAAAATCCCCTACTGTAGTAGTATTACTGAATAGATTGAGTGCAATATTTGCACTTTGAGTACGTACACTCCGCAGTTATTAAGGTGAACCAGTAAGTCTACTCCCTAAAGTACATTATTCAGCTATTCAATCTAATTTTAGAAAACAGTGACAGTGGTCTTCCATTAATAACTCATTAACAAAAAAAACATTCATGTTAGCTATTTAGAAAATTTTTAGTGTAAAGCAGTGTTTATGTTGCCAGTATATTGGTACATCAAGCATACTGTGTTAAGTGATGGAAGGTCATATTCTTAGTTTTAATAAGTAATTAAACATTATTTCTATTGTTTCAAAGATTAGAATGTATAGTTGAGAGCTTGTAGATTTAATTTTGTGTAATCATGAGGGTTTAAACAATAGATTATTTTAGAAATACAAGTCTGAGTGAACCATGAGGCAATTTGTTCAAATATATGTATATCACCCTGAAGTACATTAGGTATAAGAATTACATATATAATATCAGCACTGTTTATTTGAGTACATTTGTTGTTCTAAATTAACACATAAAACTGAATAATGCTCATTTGAATTTTACATATTTAAAATGAAAGGTAATGTGGTGTAGACTTCAATAAATTTATACTTCACATATTTCAATGATCTTTTCTAGATCTTAACTCATTTTCAGATGTTGAGCTTCTGTAACTGCATCAGTTTTAAGCAATTTAAAAGAAACTCAATCTTGGAATGGAGTTCTGGATTTTATGGTACCATTCATGAAGGGCACTTGGCCACCTTGGTAAATCTGAAGGTATGAGGTTCATATCATAAAATTAGACTGATTAAAATTGTTGTGCATGGTTACATTTATCTTATTTACTTTACAAAAACAGAACATTCTGGCTTGTAGTAATAATTTAAAAGGAAACATCACTTCAGTATCTCTAATTTTTAAGATTGAATATATGTGTTCAGTATATCTGCATTGCTAAATTCCTTGTATGTTCCATAGGAAGATGATCAGTAGGTGAGACAGGTATTGGTCAAATATAACATGGAAGGTAAAAAGTTCAGCTAGAATTGGTAAGATAAAATTGTAGAATGTATTTGAGTTGGTAGGAAAGTGATTAGAATTCATATTATAGATATATTCACTATGGTTAGGGGATATGAGAGATCAAAATAAAATTATACAAGCTGCTAAAATAAGTTGAGCAAATTATAAAGACTCAATTAAGTTGAATCATATTAGATCCAGAATTTTCAAGTAGTTACTGATCAAGTCAAATATTAGGTCATGAAATAACTTTATCTGAGTAAAAAAGGTTGCTATAAGCACAAAGGTAGAAAAGATTGAAGTCATAAAAGGAAGAAGTTACAAAAGTGATTGAAGAACACAAAAATCAGAATAGATTACAAAAAGGAAAAAAGATCAAAGGATTGAGAAGGATTACAAAAGAGAAAAGGTAAAAGTTATGAAAGAAAAGAGTTGGAGTTGAGGTGAGCATCTTGGGACACAATTGGAATATTTTATAATATTTAAATTCCTCAGAGTAGCATGAGATTACCTCATAGTACAGTGGAATTATAACAGCAAAGTTACCCTAGAGTAGCATGGAATTACTTGAGAAAAGAGTGAAGGAAAACTTGTGTTGATCTTATTGTCTGCATTTATCTATTGAAATGAGGATTATTGCTGCACCATTGTAAAATTTATTTATTTGAGAATACCTATTTTTGTTGTTTCAGCTGCAAGAAGGTGTTGTGAACTGAAGGTAAAAATGTCAAATCAAATCTTCCAGAATCTTGGTAAAAAACTTGGAATAGACTCTTCTGTCACACAAAGGTGAGTTACCACTTTTGCTAGAACTATTTATGACTGATTGTTTCCTGCTGGAATAGAATGTTCAATTATTTTTGATTTTGCAAGTAAATGTTTTATTACCATTTTCTAATGCATAGTAATGGGGATGCTCAAAGTTTTTTCATGGGTGTTAAAATTTTGTTTATATATAGGTAGCAATATTGTTCTATTAAAATATCTTATTTCCCATATTTTTTAACTCTAAAAATGTGAAGAATAAAAAAAATTTTGGATCGAATTTTAATATATTTAATTAGTTTATGAATAAAAACTACAATTTTTCAACTACCTGTAACTTTAATTTTATTGCAGTCCAGTATATTTTTATTCCACATGTTTAAACTTGGCACAACTTGAACTCAATTACTAAAACATAATAATAATAATAATATTTCAGTCTACACTGGGGAACTCAATTACTAAAACATAGTAATAATAATAATACTTCAGTCTACACTGGGGAACTCAATTACTAAAACATAATAATAATAATACTTCAGTCTACACTGGGGAACTCAATTACTAAAACATAATAATAATAATACTTCAGTCTACACTGGGGAAAGTGTTTGCATGATCTGTAAGCTTGCTAGCATGTCAGGTACACATGAACAACACTTATATCATAGTTCAGACTTCCATGCAGGTAGTACTCGCTGTCTTGTCTTTCATCCTTCTCAATGATGATGTTACCAGCTTTAAGAAAATTCAAGGAGCCATGCAACATTACTAAGTCTAATGACCTTACCAAATTATGACCAAATCCTATTTGCTGTCTAGTTATTGCTCATTGTCTAGTTTTGTTCTAGTTAGACACTAAACATTATTTCCACTTACTAATAAAAATACTATTATTTGGCTAATGTAGGGAAGATCTAAAAAGATAGAAGTGTTGGTTGCAACTAAGAAATTACACTAATAAATAGAGAACATGCCTATCTAAATGGCATCTTTTATTTCTTATTCAATGAATGTTTAAATATAATCTATATAATAGTGAAGTGAAACATTTTTCATGGGTTTTTGTTACTATCTGTTATTCAAGTGTGTAGCACACAACAATGTATCTAATAATATATTTATTTTCTAGTAAGGCCCTGGAGCTGCACAGACGACTGTTGACTCGAGGAGTGAAAGGCCTGTCAAGCTCCGCTGAGGCAGTCATCTGCTTGCAGCTCGCAGCCACTCTTTGTCGGGATGCATTTGACAAGGTATGCATTATAGTAATAAAATTTTCGTCTAGTTAAATTAATTGGCATGCAAATTTAAGTGGGATGTAGTCTCAGGTGACAAGGGGGTGGAGACAATTAGAAAGTTTATAGCTCTCATTAAATAAGTGATAAATTAACATCATATTTGATATTTTGAATTTTGTGTAGTAACATATATTTACTTCATGTCATAATGCATCTTACTGTTTTATTAAAAGCCATCATATTTTTCTTAAATTCATTGTTACTTTGGAATTAACTCATTTGAAGTTGGTACATGTAACCATCTTTCAATAACACTGAATCTACATTCCAGAATTTCCATTTTCTTGCAATCATCTTAAAATAATACTGAAATGCCTCCATGGAATTTCTACTTTATTGTTGTCATCTGAAAATAATACTAGAATGGCGCTCTATAACCTCCACTTAATGGCTGCTATTTTAAGATAATACTTGAGTGGCGTTCTATAACCTCCACTTAATGGCTGCTATTTTAAGATAATACTAGAGTGGCGTTCTATAACCTCCACTTAATGGCTGCTATTTTAAGATAATACTAGAGTGGCGTTCTATAACCTCCACTTAATGGCTGCTATTTTAAGATAATACTAGAGTGGCGTTCTATAACCTCCACTTAATGGCTGCTATTTTAAGATAATACTGGAATGGGACATCAGGATGTTCTACTTAACCCATTGACGCTGAGCGCTAAGTTAACTTACCACAGCAAAAAGTGATATAATTTCAATACTGTGAAGGTTATTATTAGAAATGGAATGTAGCTAATCGCAATGAGGCGATTACTGAACGTGTTCTGAACAGGGTCTAGCCTCCTATGCTTCTTTTGATATTGTATTAAAATTGTTCAATGTTTTTAATGTAGCCAGTAGGCCAGGCGAGTCTGTATTAATAGGTCAAATGCAATTACAAGGAGTTTCTTTAGCCAAATTACTGAAAAACAGGGGTGTTGTGTCAATAATCTGTTTGTTTTATTTACTCGAGTAATATTTCATGTCTGAACATAATTATTTTATCAACATAATGACATAAAAAGTTGATTGCAAGTTTCCTTAAATATTTTTTTCCACTCTGATAATGTTAGCTCTCTGATTAGTTGCAGTGATCCTGCATGTTTGATTCACCGATCCTACTTGTTTATTTCACTGATCTTCCTTGTCCATTTTACTGATCCTACTTGTTTATTTCACTGATCTTGCTTATTTATTTCACTGATCCTGCTTGCTTCACCGATCCTCCTTGTTAGCTTCAGTGTTAGTGCTTGTTTGTTATAGGAATCCTGATTCTGATATTGAAAAATAAGTCATGTTCTATGAGTAATTTTAGGTTGTATTGTTTTTTATTTGTTTTCACTGTTCTGTCAAAGACTAGAAAATTATTGTGATGAATATTAGGATTTAAATTGGAAAATATATAAGAATTCAGGGCAATGAGCAAACAATAGTGATCTCTTTTTGACAAATTTTGCTAATTTTTTTGAGTGAAATCAAGTAGTTCAATTGGTCAACAAATTGAAGCAGGTTAAAACAATTGTTTTTCAAAATTGAGTTTTGATGCTTTTTCTTTGATCTCTTCTTAGGGCTGAGGTCTCTCTCCTAGCTTAGTTATACCTCAATTTAACCTGCCATGTCTTAATGAGGGGGTCAAATCTTGATGTAATGACTTAAGTTTGTATCTTAGGGATTTTGTCTTCATGAGAACACTAAAATTTCTGAAATAAGCTGGATTAATTCATGAAAAACTTTCAAACTTAATGTCTAGTTTATACCTTTTATATTTCATGAACAGGCTGCATGTGCCAAGCTGTCAGGGATGACTGCCAGCAAATATCGCTCACAAGTACAAGCTGTAGCTCAGATGCTCGACGTGAACCAGCGAGTCTCCATCCGTGACCTGGCTGTGACACACTCAGCCCTGGCTGCAGAGAAGCTTGCTGTGGACGTGCTTAAGTGTTACCAGAGGGAAGGCTACGACGTAGATGTTTCTTTGCCCTTGTACCAGAGTGCTGCTCTTCTAGCCGCTGCATGTCAACACAAACTGAAACTTAATAAGATGCGACTCTTGGAGTCTTCTGGTGCCAATAAGAAAACTTTTGATAAGCTGGTGGAGGTTTTGACTGCTGTGGCAGCCAAGTTACATCAAAAGGTAATCCAATCTTACCTATTGCTTTGTGTTATTCATGATTCTAGCCTAGTGAAACACTTTAAAATAGCTCCTGAACTCTTTATTTTAAACTGCTTCGATTTCATGAGTCTGTCATTCCATTGAAAATTAAATTAAATTAAAATTGAAGTCCTTAGAAATTTTGTTTAAATGCTAAAAATACTACTTTGTCTACTATTCTTTCTTATGAATGACAAATTAAAATTGAAACAAACATTTTCAGTGCCGTTGTTTTTCCCTTTCGGTATTATTATTTCGATTTTACTGATAATCCTTCTATTCAAATCGATCTTTTTCTGTCTCAATTTTACATTTTCATAGAATTATGATGATGCTTGGCTGTGCAGGAGGTTGCTGAGGTGTCGACAGAAAAGAATCATAAACGACAGAAGACTCTCATGGACATCATAGAGGACAACATGGCTGCCTCTGAAGCAGCTGTTCATCAGCAACCTGCACGCACGCAATCCAAGCTTAACAAACAACAAGACTCTGATGATGATTTCGAAGAATGGAAAAGAAAAATTTTATTGGAAGCTAATGGCGAATCGAAATGATAATTATTTGTTGGCATTACTTTTCTGGATCTGTAATTGATGGGTTTGAAACAAGACCTTCAAATTTTTGTATGATCTTCCACACTCTTAAAATCTAAGCTAGTGTATAAAATAAGGCTTCTATTAGAGCATGTACATGATCTAATATATCCAACTCTTGTGATGGTAGGTGCATTTGTGTTAGCTGTTTGCTGGTTAGTCTCTCACCTCGATCAGCCCAAAAGCTCGATGCTCCCCTGGTATGTTGTTTGCCCAACGGGTGATCCGGGGGGAACTCGGGGGTACGAGGGACACTCGAGTGGGGAGTGGATAGGATGGAAATAGGTTGAGAGTGAAGGGACACTGGAGAGGGAGGTTGCCGTCGACAATGAAACCCGGAACGTGTCCGCCATTTTGGTGGGGATCACCACCACTGCGCAGCACCTACTTGATCACAAAGATGGTGAACACTTTCCGGGCTGAACATCTTCAGCTGCCGCGACACCCCTATACACCTTACCCCTATGGACCTCTGGCTGGATCCCCCTGGTATCGTCGACCAGGTCACTTGTCCTGCAGTTGTCCGTCCCTGCTTTGTACTGAAGGCTTGAGAGTTAGTCATTTTAAAGCTGTGATTTTGGCAAGTTTCGTTGAAAATTTGTACCGTTGTTTTTATTACTAAGTGTTCACAACTCGTGTAAACCTGAACTTTGAGGCACATCTTTCTGGGATCAATTAAGTCAAATTCTGGGATCAGAGTAAGATGAAACTGTAGTGTGCCAACTCATCGGTTATTTTGCTTATTGCAAGGTATTAAAGTACATAAGTTGTTATGCATGACCATATAAACCTTCAATATATCAAAGGTAGTTTGTGTTACAGCGCCAATGATTGGTTTGATAAGTTGTTCGTGCATCACCGCAAACGAATTTACTGATCAATGGAAATATTCCATAATGAAACCGTTGCATAAAGATAGCGACTTCAATGCTGCATGAAATTACTGACCGCTGTCTCAATTCATGGGCGAATCAGACTCGCTTCATCAAAATCAGGATGCTTATAGGGCAAATACTAGCTCTCAAAACGCTCTAATTAACATTGCTGATAAAATGGTCATTGACTAAATATATAGCAACATTTAATTGCAATCTATAAATTAGTGATTGTCTTCTCGGCTCCTCATATGTACATGCTTCTCTATGTATTTAGCTCCAGCCTAGAGTGGGTCAATCCAGTGGAGTATTCTGCAGAATCACGGTAGCCATAACATGTTTTGGGTCTTGTATAAGTGGTAGGGTTGTGTCTTGCACTTCACTACGCAGACGTTCAGAGCTCAGCATCAGCAAGTTGTGAGCTGGCAGCCTCAGTAACAAAATTTGCTTGATGTGATGCACTTTCTGTATGGGGACTTGAGTGGTGAAACTGTGTCACCTCGTCCACTTAGATCTTTTGTGTCTGGATGTGAGGGTATGAGTAGAATTTTGCAGTAGTTTGTATGCAGCATATTTTAAGTCTTTTTGCACCAAATGAAAATCAATTTGCATCAAATAAAAATCAATTCACACGAAATGATTAAAAAAGCTCCATTTACCCATAATTCAGGAAGTTCATTTACCTTACGTTTTACGATTGCGGACTTGAAGAATTTAATGATGGAAATTGATTCAACGGATTAAACATATAATAAAATATTATCTGATTTGAATATCAAAACCTTAGAAAATAATTATTAGTATGTGAAATCAGTGTTCTAATAAAATTCTTGGGCCAATATTTTAATATTTAAGCTATCAATAGTGATATATAAATAGTGTTTCTATAATACTTTCCGTTTATTGTGGATAAGTGTTTTATGTATTACGACAGCTCCTTCAAATAATCTTGTCTGATTGTAACGGAGTAATAACCTTTGTGTAACCCGATTAGCTTCCTGATTTTTATTTGGTACAAATAGACTTTGAAAAGGTATAGTCTGAGTTGAATGAATTTCGTAGTCGATGCGTGTTACTAATGGTAAGATGACTCAGGGTGGTCCTTGAGGAATTATTTTGGATGACCCTGGCTCAAAGGAGAAAATCTCGGGGATGCCATCCTGTTGTATGTGTGTGTGTATTAGAGGGAATTGAAGGCAATTACAAAGGTCCCAGCTAAACGCTGGGCTCAAGTCTAAGTCTAGTACTTCTTCATTTGTCAAGAATTTGAAATTGTTGAAAGTTTCCCCGGAAGACAATTGTGTGGTAATTTGTATTTTTACACTGAGAATGTGGTTCCAAATTAACGTATTTGACGCTTGCGACGCTATTTTCACGATCATTTTTTTAAAGTACTTTTTCACTTTTAAAAAGATGTTTCTTGCCTAAAATTATAATTCGAAAGACAGACAGAACTTTCGTTACAACCCGATACTATAAATACATTTGCAAAATGAAACCCAATTTAAAGTTAGTATTTACTTGTCTTTAATCTGAGGTTGAAGAGAATAATTACAGTAGAATTGAATCAGTTTCATTAAATCTCTGTAATTGAGTTCTGCATTGGGGGTCAACAAAATCTATAGAATAATCGACTTATTTGATTTTTTAGGTCGAGGACAGCAGCTAAGTTCCAAGATTGAGTGGCTGTAGCTTTGAGAATTGTAAAGGCAATAAATGACCGTATAGAGTTCTAGCCTCTAGAGCTAGTGGAACGTGGCAACCCAGCAATGCAAGCCGGGGTTGAGAATTGCAGTACTGAAAGTGCTGAAAAACTAGTGCAGAGACAGAGCGTAGCCTCAGAACTATTCTTGTGTGTACATGCTATGTCGATTGAATTTAGATTGCATGGACAGGATGCTTATAAGTTCCTGCAATGCTGCCATTTTACTAACATCGACATTATTCTTTGAATATTATTTAGAATTGATTACTAAACAAAATAAATAATTATGTAAGATGCTATTTAAAATTAATTTAATGCATGACGTTCATGATTTATTACAAACTACGTAGTGAGTAATTTAAAGATACTGAAAATAAGTAATCTGAAGTAAGAAGCAATATGTATAAATATCGTTAGTGGAGTCCAAAACGAGTGTCGATTATTAGCGTGCCCCATGCTAATAAACATTAGCTGTAGGAGATTTCAAATTATCCAGGGCGCATGTCTAGATTATTAGCTTTGATTTGATATGTAAATGAAGTTTGTGGGATGAATAGATGAGAAATAATTACGTTAACCGGAAGGTTTAAATATCGTTAGTGGTGTAGCATGACCTGCTACCCCTCTAAAGCTTATAAAATTAGAAATATTAAAATAACCTTATTTTTAGCAATAAAAATAAGACTAA
>VCRD01006212.1:7696-21091 GCA_006783055.1 Trinorchestia longiramus
CAGAGACTTCGACTACGCAAGTTCAGAGACTTCGACCACGCGAGTTCAGAGACTTCGACTACGGGAGTTCAGAGACTTCGACTACGCGAGTTCAGAGACTTCGACTACGCGAGTTTAGAGACTTCGTCGACGCGCTCTGATGATCTCTAATGTACTGCATCTATTAAGAACTTTGCTAATGTACGTACGGTTCAGTGTCTCATGATCTCCAATTGAGGTCTTGATGGCTTACTATCCCTAACTGAGGTCTTGATGGCTTACTATCCCCAACTGAGGTCGTGTTGGCTTACTATCTCCAACTGATATCTTGATGGCTTACTATCTCCAACTGATATCTTGATGGCTTACTATCTCCAACTGATATCTTGATGGCTTACTATCTCCAATTGAGGTCTTGATGGCTTACTATCTCCAACTGAGGTCTTGATGGCTTACTATCTCCAACTGAGGTCTTGATGGCTTACTATCTCCAACTGAGGTCTTGATGGCTTACTATCTCCAATTGAGGTCTTGATGGTCTATTATCTCCAACTGAGGTCTTGATGACATATTATTTCCAACTGATCTCTTGATGGTCTAGGAACTTCAAATTGGGGCTAGGACTTTTTTACCCCTGAAACACGGATGGATAACTACTGTATTGCTCGTGCCAGCTCTCATACATGCTGATTACTCATGACTCGTGTTTCATGTTAAGTGGGATTGGTGGCGGTTGTCATGCGCGCTGATACCTTGGGATTGCCTGGATTAGCAATCACTATACTTGTAGCATATGAGCTCCACACTGCACGGATTGCCTGGACTAGCAATCATTATATTGAATTTATTAGCATGAATTTATTTTCTACAAAACACACAACTTAGAAATTGTTCTGCGTAGATACGCATGAGTACAGTAAACTCTCACGGAGACTCACTTCGAGTAAAATACTTTCTTGAAGATTCATTTTAAAAAACATGTTTTTGCACAGGTTCGCTTTAAAAACATACTTTCGCACAGATTCACTTTTAAGAACGTACTTTTCAGGCAGATTGGCATCAAAGAACATACTTTCCCGGAGATTCACTTTAAAAAAACACACTATCCCGCAGGTTCGCTTTAAAAAAACAGACTTTCCAGGCAGATTCTCTTCAAAAAAACATACTTTTGCGCAGATTCACTGTAAAACAATACTTTCCAGGCACGTTTGCTTTAGCAGAAATAAATGTTTGCCCACAGCTTCTGTTAGCATTACGATGCATCCAAACACTGGCTCCTCCAAGCCTGCAGTAACGCTGCGTGATGCATGCGATGCCTCCGTCCACCAGACGCAGTACTTTGTCCAGACTGAGCTGTTTTTACCAATATTCCAGTTCTGCATTCGCATGGCCAAAAAAGTACAGGTTGTCCATAAAGTCTCCTAACCATTTCAAAAAAATTTCACAAATGCAATTGATAACATATTTTATTCAGATTCATTTTATTGCATTTAGTGTTTATTAAAGTTTTTAATCACATTTTGCATTTGTGTATTTCAGGGATCCTGTTTGTGAAAGAGGTGCTGTTGAGATTTTATGAGAGACTTTTATAAGAGACTTTATGGAGACCCTTCATACACTCTTTGAATTACAATAACTTATTTTCTGTTATTGCATATGGCTATGCATGTGCATTCTTATTTTTTCAGCTTTCCTATGCTGGTTACATTCATGTCCTCCGTCGAACAGAAAATAAATTATTGCAATTCAAGGAGTACACTTTTTAGCCCACCCTGCATATTCTCGATGTCACAAAATAGTTTGTCGAAAATAGGTACAAGAAGTAAAAATTTCATTTGAGTTTCGTAGTATAATTAAAGCACATGAAAATTTTACAATTCATGTAAATGAAAATAAAAGAATTTTCAAAATCTTTTTATGCGAAATTTTGAATTCTTCCCCATAAACAAAGTTAAATGTTCTCGCAAAACTCTCTGCGCATCGTGTTATTTCGGCTCACAGGTTTTAGGGACGAATAATCAGTACTACTTTTAATTTTCAAATCTCGTGTTGATGTTTCAAATGAAAAGCTTCTAAAATAATTCGTTATATGTACTGACAAATTAATTAGCTCAGCCGTGAGAACTTTTTGAAGCCGAACCTAATGAGAGAAAAGTTACAAAACCTCTATTACATATCATATGTGGGCTACAGGAAGTTTTGGAAACAAGGTTATGAGTGCAAAATTGATACAGCGTGTTTTTACTTCGACCAAATTTATGAGCTTTAGGATTATATTCTTCCCTCTGTTAATACAGCGTAGAGAAAAAATGTATACTTTTTAAATTGATCACGGCTGATGATTCATGGCCAAATCTTATTATTTTTAGAGATTTTATGCTCATCAAACCATCCTTCAATTGAGAGTTCAGACTTCAGAAGAAGAGTTTAAAGTCTTATTTTTGCTTGTTTATTATTGGTAGTTCTGTGTCCAACATCACACTGGTGTCTAGCATAAATTCTAATGAACAAATATTAAGTTCCTGCTTCGGGCGTGAGCGTGTGTCTTTCTGTTACCTTCTTTGGGAAGGATCAAGCCATCCCACAGATGAAAAAATAAGGTTCATCACATGTCCTGTCAGACATTTTGAAGTCTGAATTTTCTTTCATCTTTGCGCAATTATCACTTCCAGGGTTGCCTCCACCCCATACCCCTTCTTCATACGTGTCCGTTCCGTACACGTACTTCCCATCGTCCCATACCCACGTGCCGTTCTCCAGCCGCTCTAGCCACAGCCAGTAGTCACCAGGGTAGTTTTCTGGAACGGTAGGGGGTTGGTGGTTCAATCTCGGAAGGTGGGTAAATCCTAGTATGTGGTTAAATAACAGTGGGGGATTAAGTCGCTGTAGGCGGTTAAATCCCAGTAGACGGTTAAATTCCCATAGGTGATTGAAGCTTCTATATGTTTCAGCCACTAGCAATGAACTACACAGTAATCGTGCCCGGGGAAAATGTTCAATACATACTTTCAGGGTTGATATTGTATCAAAACACGCGCGTGTGATGTTCTAAAAAAATCAATTTTGCTACTGGGAACCCAAATTCCATCACTGCTAGAATGTATTATTCTCATTTCATAGGAACGAAAATTAAGAATAAATAAACTGATACATACCCTTTTTCAGAAAATCAGCGAGTTTGAGGAAAACGTCTTCCGAAGGAGGTGCATAGAGTTTCATTGGCGAAGCGCATCCAGTAGTTTTGGCTTCTCTCTGTGTCATCTGGATTGAGCTGATGAAGAGGCAGTCTACGTCCTTGATGATTTGCATAGGCGGGTAGCAAGAGAATCCTGGCCAGACAAACTTAACTTTTACAAGCTCTCATTTGTTGCTCTGTCGGAGGCTGGCCTTGAAAGTTAATTGGGGGTTGAGAAAGAAAGAAAGAAAGAGTGAAAGAGCAATTGCCCTTGACAGGTGGGTGTAAGAGGCAACGCGCGGGAGGTGAGACAGAGGTTGACCGTCTTAGAACTGACGGTTAGTTGCCTTCTAGGAAAGAACAATGATGGGATGCTATATCTGCATGACGCAGTTTTCCCTTCTATTTCATGAAATTCTTGAAAGGGAAAAGGATATAGAAACATAAAATAGAAGAGAAAAACTTTCCCTTCCATTTTCTGATAAGTATTTCTTCCTTAGGCTAGGAGAATTTTTCGTCGGCCTTGCTACAGACATGTTAGGGTTAGTTCTAACTGTCAATGCAAGAACACTCCATCCCTTTTATTCAAGCTTAAAGTAACGCATGTGCACACTTTGTTCAGCAATAATTTTGCATTACACGTCTCAACAATATTTTTCGTATACACTGGAATACTTATCTCAAAAGCAAGAGCTTTCTTTTGCGTTTAAAAGTGTTGATTAGCATTATAAAATAAAAAAAGTCCGAAGCACGATTCATATGAAGAGGTAAAGTTAGTATATACATAGTTACTTGAAACACATGAATTAAAATAAGAAATATTAATCTTTTTAGAGCCGAGAAGTTTGAGGAAGACAGGCGCGGAGAGAAGGAGAGGAGCACTTAGCTGAGAGATGATTCCACCAAGATGATTTAGGCAGCTTCTGCCTGTAATATTTTATTTAAAATTTGTACATGTGTAAAAAAAATTCTCTTGTATTCTTTACATGATTGGAAGGCACATTCGCGGAAACTTAGTGTGATTTGTATACTGGCTATATTGTCTTTTTTGTACATTTTGAGTACGTCAAGCAAGATTTTTTGGTGCGCCCATTCACGCAGTTTTAACAAGTACTGTATAGTCTCTCAGCACCCTCGTCCCAATTCTCATTGAACATACAGTGTCACAACGTTCAAGTAAACAGCACGAGGGGGATGCGGAAAATTTAATCTTGATAAAGTCAGATTCAAAGCCTTCACTATTTCTGCTGTCATTAACATAATCATACGGCAGGAAGGAGAATCAGGACATTAAACAACCCACGAATGGCCTCTTGATTAATTTTTGCATTTGAATTATAAAAAATATTCTACTATTCTTCCTCAACTCCACCCTAATCGAGAAAAATATAAAACTTCATATCCGTCTTATGGACTAGAGTTAGGAGCAGTTTGGAGATGTAATAAACCCTAAATTTAGTATCTGTTTAGAATGTCTAAAATTACTTTCCCATCGAACGTTCATTTATAAAATTGTACTTGGAAAAGAAACAGGCTGGCATACCAGTATTTTTGTATTTTATATGAGCACTTTAAGTATTTGGCTATGAAACATATATTCACTGGACGAAAATAAGTCAAACAGAATTTTCTTTACGCAAAAATTAACCCAGTTTCTCGAGTATTCTTGATGGACACAGTAACCCAATTCTTACCTTTAACGTACGTGCGGGTCTGTGAGTCTTCCTTCAGGTAGTCGAGAGGCCTGACCTCATCTCCTCCCACCAGCAGGAAACCGCAGGTCACATCACCTGGCGAGGAGCCCCACGGAATCGACACCGCCCGACACTCAGGCTCCGTGAAGCACTTCTGCCGGCACTCACCTGCAGCGAGAGGGACATTGCTGGTAGTCTTGTGTGGGGAATGTTGGTAGTCTATGTATAGTATAGGTAGTCTATGTGGGGAGTGTTGGTGGCCTGGGTGTGTGGGAGTGTTGGTGGCCTGGGTGTGTGGGAGTGTTGGTGGACTGGGTGTGTACGAGTGTTGGTGGCTTGGGTGTGGAGCGTTGTTTTTCTGGGTGTGGAGGATTTCCAGTATTCTGGTTGTACAAGATTGTCACCAGTTAAAATGATTTGAATTGCCTGCTAAGTGCGACAGATAGCAAGTAATCCACAAACTCTCACCACCACAGATCAGGATCGCAATCTTTCATATCAACATCAGGTGGTCAGTAGCAGATCAAACTTTATGCACCAAGATAGTTGAAATGGACCAATAATTGTAATAGAAGCATCGATGTCTTTTGGAAATGGTAGATTCAGTAAACTTTGATCTTCACATGAAAAGAAATCCTTCAATTTCTTTTTCAGTGTGTATTATATAAAAACTCTAAGTGTGCAAACAATTTTGATTACATCATTTACACATGGTTAAAGAATCATTGAACTAGTTCTTACGGTACAACGCTGACAGGCCTCCGATTACACATTCACTCAAGTCACGTTATAGAATAGAATAAGACAATAAAAACGAGCGGTTTGGTTGATTCTTGGGCTGCAACACAAGTCTCATGTCGCACCTGTGTCATGCATTACTCATGGCACGGTCGCAACGCGTCTGATGGCTCTATACTAATCAAACAACAAATAAACTTTATTTCCAATCGAGTACAGAGTACATAAACATTGGTACATTGGTTTTTCAAATTTTTAAGGTTAACATTCTAAAAGTAAAGGTGATGGTGAAGCTCCATGCGACGAAAATACCAGGAGGTTGATGGGCGTGTCCATGGGCGGGGAGTTAAGTGCTGACCCGGTAAGCCCAGTAAATGTTAGTATCGCATTTCAATAGCTTTTACATGACAGTCAAGATGGAACTATCTTTAAACAGGGTATTGCTTTAATTTTAGTAATTTATGTTGTAAGGGTTTCCACCAACTTCGTCCCCGAGCTGAGTCAGCGCTGCCACTTTGACCGCGCCAGCATGAAACAACGCCTGAATTTGAGACCTGAACTGACAAATTCGTGAATTTTTACTCAAAACTTCACGTGTGGATAAAATTATAAAGACTATTATTACCTGCATCCTGTTCAGCAGTTAATATTCAAGCTATGTTCATGGTTGTCATTAACTTTATAGTAGCAGTTTTGGAAGGAATCAAGGAATCTGTATTAGTAGATAGTTGTTCAGGTAAAAATAATCGTAGTAGGGTTTTCAATTGATCTTTGTTTACCCATGTTATTTCTTAGCGTAGACTAACTTTGGGTCTTCATGCGATGTTATTCCAATGACAGAAATGGGAAGAAGGGTCATTTAAGGTACAAATATCCTGGTATTCACTTTCAAGAAAGCGTCCGTAATACTCGAGACCTGCGAGCGAAACATGACAGGGAGATATCTATTAATTGTCCACTGCATACTAGAACTTACATGCCGACAGGAAGTTATCCTGCTCTTGGGACTGATACTTTCCCTCTATCATGTAGCCACTCAGTAAATTGAAATTCTGGTAGGTACACAAGGTAGTCTTCAACAGCAGCAGCAGCAAGAAAAACTGATGTCGCTTCATCTTCTTTGAGCCAAAGATCTTTTTCTGTGTGGCTGATTGAAGGAATATTGTCATATGAGAACGTCAGTAGTTACATACAAATCTGAGCCCAGCTATTTAATTTTGCGAAGTCTCGACTTTTTATTTCAATATAATTTTTCTTTTGTTTCGATATTTACATTTTCCTTTTTTAGAGCTTTTTGAAACTCTAAAAGAATTGCAGTAAATAATCAACAAAATTGTTTTTTTTAGAGATAGACACTCAGCTTGATCGAGCCAAGCGGCAGTTTCATACATATGCGTATGACGTTTGAATTAGAATATGTCGATTTCGAATGAAATTTACAAGTACTTTTCTTCTGAAACTAGGTCAAGGAACAATTGAGCTCTGCGCGTAGGTTCAGTGGTTCTGCGTACAGATTCAGTGGTTCTGCGTACAGATTCAGTGGTTCTGCGTACAGATTCAGTGACTCTACGTACAGATTCCGTGACTCTACGTACAGATTCAGTGACTCTGCGTACAGATTCAGTGATTCTGCGTACAGATTCAGTGGCTCTGCGTACAGATTCAGTGACTCTGCATACAGATTCAGTGACTCTAGGTACAGATACAGTGATTCCGCGTGCAAATTCAGTATCAGACTCAGAGGGAACTATGTCAATTCTTAACTCTAAAATATCAAAGTTCAATTATCGATCAAAATGAATAGAACACCGAATTTGCATCCGGAAAATTTTATCCTAGTTTTGCTGTAGCTACTGAGACACACCTTGCAGCGTGCTTGCAACACTCTGACTACGCTTTAAATCTGCCATTGGTCGCAGGCCCGAAATCTTTTTACTGAAACAATGATTTCCTGCCGTCAAAACCCAGATAATTACAGTTATTTTTTACGTGCTCATTTCTGAAAGTCTATTCAGTATTGATTTCTACACTCACTGCGGAATACTGATGAGATGAGCATCGCAATTGCCTACAATTACCAAGCCCAACTTATCATTTGGGTCCGCCAGAGCTCTTGACATTTTAGGAAGCACCAATACGTTGTCTTTATTTGATTGATGGACCTTGACAAAGGGACTTTGAAAGTTTAGTTTATCATCATAAATGACTTCGCTTTGACTAGTTGATAACGCTGGTTAGGAATTTTCTGCTTGAATTTGAATCTGATCATTTTGATTTCATTCGATAAAATGACTTGTTTGAAGTCAGTTCACTTTTCACGTTCCCTGTTTATATTTAGGGACTATTGATGTATAGTGCCACCCAAAAGCATTAAGACAAAATCATTTATACTTCTATCGCATGCACAATGTATAAAAAACATAAGTAACAAATAAGTAATATCAGTTGTAAAACTTATGAACTGTATTCAATTGTTGTTAGTACCTAGATTTCTAACGACGAAACAAATAAATACGAATAATATTTAATGTTTAGCGTGTGACACTTTCGTGACCCTTTTAAATATTGTTGGTATTTATTTATTTTGTAGTTAGAAATGTATGTGCTGATATTTATTGAATATACTGTCAAGGTTTCCTAATTTATCTTACTTATTTTTTACTTGTGCATAATGTCCATGCGATAGAGGTAAAAAAAAGTTTTTGTCCTAATACAGGGGGGCGCATAAGTAACGCACCCTTTTAAAAAATTAATAATAAATAAACTATGAAAACTATAACAATGAGAATAATTGCAAACGATAGAGGAACTCTTAAAGTTTATTTACATGCCGTATCCTGTCTACAGATACCCAGTGTATATTGCGGTAATAAATCTTTAAAATTTACCTTCAAAATTGTGCGCTACACGAAAGAACAACGAGCAAAAATTGTTGAACTCTACTTTTCATGTAATAGTTCAATTATTGCAGTGCAGAGAAATTACAGGAACATTTTTAATGATAGAAGAAGTCCTGATAAAAATTGCATAAAAGCAATGGTCTCTAAATTCAAAGAAACCGGATCAACAGTAGACAAACGGCGCTTTGGAAGGCCGCGAACCGTTAGAACTTATGTGTTTTTATCAGGACTTCTTCCATCATTAAAAATGTTCCTGTAACTTCTCTACACTGCAATAATTGAAATATTACGTGAAAGTAGAGTTCAACAATTTTTGCTCGTTGTTCTTTCGTGTAGCGCACCATTTAGAATAAGAATAGAATAGAATGAGGCTATAGGAACGAACCTTCTGGCTCATTCTTGGGTCGGATAATTACTTCGATAATTATTCGGTTCTTTTACCCAAGTCCCATGCCGTATTTCTAGCCGCGTCAACCATGTAGGCAGCGGGATACCAACCAGATTATGCAGAGAAAGACACGTTTACAGGGACAACAAAAAACCCTCAGTGATGACTTGCGATGTTCATAAGTCGAGTGAGGCGCTGTCTCAACCCTCCAGCGAAAATACGATAGAACCACCAGTTCTTGAAAGTAAATTTTAAAGATATATTACCGCAATATACACTGGGTATCTGTAGACAGTATACGACATGTAAATAAACTTTAAGAGTTCCTCTATCGTTTGCAATTACCCCCATCATTATATCTTTCATAGTT
Organism: Trinorchestia longiramus; assembly: GCA_006783055.1. Lineage (NCBI taxonomy): Eukaryota > Metazoa > Arthropoda > Malacostraca > Amphipoda > Talitridae > Trinorchestia > Trinorchestia longiramus. The sequence continues at coordinate 16,941 of VCRD01006212.1, forward strand.
TATTTATTATTCATTTTTTAAAAGGGTGTGTTACTTATGCGCCACCCTGTACTTTTGACAAGTACTGTATAGATGAAAATGTCTATCAGTAAAATTTGATTCATGGGGAGCATATGTATAATCTGGTGAAATAAAAGCTATCCAACCTATTTGAAATAATAATTGGATTGTTTTTGACTTTCATTTAGTTTACAACTGTAAATAAATCATGGTTGGGTAATTTTCAGTGATTTTTCTAAACTTCAGAAGCCCAAATACTGTCGCATTAAGCGCCACTGATGAATATTTAAACCCACACGCTATGAACCAACGCTTCTAAGGGCAAAATACTTAGCTCCTGTTATCATTAATTCATGTCCAATTGCATATGAAAAATACCTGTGCAGTCAACGAAACTCGCCTGTGAATTTTAAAGAACGTAAATGAAAGAAGTGTTAAGTTGAAACTAAATTGTGGGGCTGGGTATTATTGGCCACTAGGGAGAAAGGCCGGAGGTATAGCGCGTCCATAAACCATAAAGTGACACTCAAAAGTATTCGATACACCACATTTTTGCCATAACTTTATTTGGCTTCACAATTTTACCAGATATTTGATCAATATTATCTCATATAGTATCTTTAGTCGTACGTAGAGAGAAAAATTAAAAAATCAGTGTTGAAATTGTTTATTGATCAAAAATAAAAATGACTATATGCAAAAGTATTGGATGCATTCATTTAGTATTTTATTGTGAACCCTCTATTTCGCTCAACTGCTTCCAGTCGCTTTTTGATAAATATTTTAACCCACACGTAATGAATTAATGCTTCAATGAGCTGAAGACTTTACTCATGTCATCAATTTTACATGTCCAATTGCATACGAAAAATTCCCTTGCATTCGTGCATAGGATTGTGCACAAATTTTTTATAAAGAGCTACTGGTATTTTTTCCTCATTCTTCCTTGTAGAACTCCTCTAATTGATTGATATTTTGTGGATACCGTTCCTGAACTTTAATTTTCAAAGTTTTCCACAAATTCTCAATTGAATTTAGGTTGGGAGACTGGCTGGGTCAATTGAGGACGTTGATTTCGTTATTCATTTATTGATTTTTAAGATACTTTTCAGTAAATTTAAGTGTGCTATGAATTAATGTTTTCTTGAAACACAAAATCGCAACCACGTCCCAACGAAATTTTAGATTTATGAAAATTTTACTCAAAAATCCCCCTGTACATTTGAACGTTTATCCTCCCTTTGATAATTTCTAACTCACCAGTGCCGTTAGATGAAAACCATCCCCATATCATGAAGGAGCCACCTCCGAACTTCACTGTGGAGATGGTGTTCTGATTATTATGAGCGGTGCTATTTTTCCGCCAAACCTGCGTTGCTCTGTTGCTTCCGAAGAGTTCGATCTTAGTTTCCCCTGACGCTATTACCCTTTCAGAAAACTTTCTGCTTTCTCTTTATAGATTTTAACAAAATTCAAACGGTCTTTGACATATTGTCGTTGGCGACCGACTTCAAAGGAGCTGGAATTGAAGTAAGCAAGTACACTATTAGTAGAGCTCTAAAACGTACTGGCTTGATTTCAAGATCCCGAAGGAAAGTACTATTACTGAAACGCCAACATGTCAAAGCCCAATTAAATTTCGTTGAACCCTATAATGATAAAATCAGGGAGTTTTAGGAAAAGGTAATCTGGTTAGACAAAACTAAGATAGAACTCTTCGGAAGCAACAGAGCAACGCAGGTTTGGCGGAAAAATAGCACCGCTCATAATAATCAAAATACCATCCCCACAGTGAAGTTCAGAGGTGGTTCCATCATGATATGGGGATGGTTTTCATCGAACGGCACTGGTGAGTTAGAAATTATCAAAGGGAGGATAAACGGCCAAATGTACCAGGAGATTCTTGAGAATAATCTTCAGAAACGTACAGTTTCGTTGGGACATGGTTGCGACTTCATGTTTCAAGAAAGCAGTAGAAGATTTGAAATAAAATACTAAATGAATGTATCCAATACTTTTGTATAGAGTCATTTTTGTTTTTGATCAATAAAACAGTTTAAACACTGACTTTTTAAATTTTCGTTCCACATACGACTAAAGATACTATATGAGATAATACTGATCAAATATCAAGTTAGACTGTGAACCCAAATTAAAGATATGACAAAAAATGTAATCTATTCGACACATTTATGTGTCTGTATATTGAAGTAAGATCTCAGAGACAGGAGAACTGAAACGCCTCTCCTAGTAAGAATATTTTGTTAAAAACAGCTACTCTTTATTTTAAATAGAAATACTATGTTCTGACATGTGAAATGAAGAACGAGTACGTCGCGTGTACTCACGTGCAGTTACATGAAATCGTCTGTGGAGTTGATGCATACATGAACAAATATCACTCTCGTTTATTCTTATTTATAGCAATAATTTTTCCGGCAGAAAGCAATTTATATCAATTTTTTTCGTGTTCATGCTGAACTAGTGAGAGCCAGCATGTGCAAGGCAATACATTCCTAATGTCGGTCGATGAAGAACAATGAAAATGAGACCCCAATATGTATATCTGTAATGAAGTTTTCCGGGGTAATTTTAGTAATTCAGATTATTATGATGAACTAGGTAACTATCTCCTTGTACAATAGTAATTCAGATTGGTATTGTATTATGAAGCATGATAAATAATTTAGATATAGCTAATATTTCAGATAAGCCTAATTAATCTCTCTATGTACTTATTAATTCGGATTCTAGGTTACATTATTTTTACTTTCAGTTACATTTCTTATTATTTTGGTGCTCTTAATTTCAACCCACATGGATAAGCACCAGCAAAATATTGCTCGTAGAATTTACAGTAGCTGAGGAATTTATTAATGAAGATTCATGTGCTATCAATATACTTCCTGCTCCAGCTGTAATAGATATAAATATTTTTCTTCATCAACTAGTGTTTTTATTACTTCTATACCTACATAAATATTCTGACAGTTGACCCTGCCTGTCAGTTGACCCTCACTGTCAGTTGACCCTCACTGTCAGTTGACCCTCACTGTCAGTTGACCCTCACTGTCAGTTGACCCTCACTGTCAGTTGACCCTCACTGTCAGTTGACTCTCACTGTCAGTTGACCCTCACTGTCAGTTGACCCTCACTGTCAGTTGACCCTCACTGTCAGTTGACCCTCACTGTCACTTGACCCTCACTGTCACTTGACCCTCACTGTCACTTGGTCCTCACTGTCAGTTGACCCTCATTGTCACTTGACCCTCACTCTCACTCATTGACATCAGTTGTTTACGGAGACAAAATCAGTTGTTCATCGCCATCGTCAGTCGCTTTTATGCTTTAAATGCATTGCTCCTGTCCCATAGTTTTTCTTAGAATAGTTCTGGTGTGAGGTGGTCCCAGAGGAAGGTGATATCTTAGTGCAGATAATTGCTTTAGGATTATTTGTAACTTCCACATCTAAAAGAGTTTCAGAAATGTTAGTAATACGAGTTGGTTCTAGAATCATTTGCGATAGGTTCATTCTGTACAAAATTTTGGTTAGCTTATTATTATTATTAATAATAAGGTTTAAGTTGAAATCGCCGAAAAGATCAAATACCTATTTTGTTTTTGAAGCAATTTCAAACGTGTTTTGAATCAACGAGGCTGAATGGTAAAAGTGCAGATGGATACCTAAAGGACTAATGAGTCTTTATCTCTATATTAAGGCACACCAAGTCTATGCCCTCACACATATATATGTGTATACAAATATATATATATATATCTATTGTTGATATTAGAGAAATTGAATGAATATCTCTGATGAAAATGCAAACTAAAATGCGTTAAAAAAGAACATTTGATATTCTTCAGCCTTCCAGTAACTTTTATTTTTATCATTAAGAATTAAAAATATCGCATAATATCAGCCGTAAAATATATTAGTAGTTTAGGTTAAAAGAACCATAGCTGAAGTTATGAACAACTTAATTTTCTTTTAATTTGTTATAGAAAATGAAACTTTTTCCTAATTCTAGGAGGCACTGACGGTTCTATTATATTGGATTGTTCAGACTCCAATCGTCTCCCGACTCCAATCGTCTCCCGACTCCAATCGTCTCCCGACTCCAATCGTCTCCCGACTCCAATCGTCTCCC
>VCRD01006213.1:0-28707 GCA_006783055.1 Trinorchestia longiramus
AGGGATCTGAGGGAACCAGGGGTCTGAGGGAACCAGGGATCTGAGGGAACCAGGGATCTGAGGGAACCAGGGATCTGAGGGAACCAGGGATCTGAGGGAACCAGGGATCTGAGATACCTACTGATCTGAAGGAACAACAGCTTTTACATTGATGAATTACGATTTTAGAATGAAAATTAATTATTGCCCTTTCGAACTGTGATATTTGTTAAGCTATCACGAATAGATTGGCTAAAAACTAAACACCTGTCTGCCTTCAATTTTTCATCATATTTTCCGTCCATTAAACGATGTGTATTTCTATGACATTCTCGTGTGGGTTGCGTTTTCTATTTGTAGTTTCATTTTTTCCTCCTCAAATGTAACTTCTCGACCTCGTGAAGCCTGAAACTTGTCCAGCAGCCCAAGTTTGTTTCATTTGAGAAAGTTTCTGGTCTGGCTTTTGTACTGATCAATTGTTGGGTCCTGTTTTATTGTATTTTTGACTGCGTTGGCAACTCGCCAGCGAGTTGCCTGAGTTGCCCGAGTTGCCCGAGTTGACTGAGTTGCCTGAGTTGACTGAATTGCCTTAAGTGACTGAGTTCACTGAATTGCCTGAGGCGCCTGAGTTGTTTGAATTGCCTGAGTTGCTTGAATTGCCTGAGTTGCCTGAATTGCCTGAGTTGCCTGAATTACCTGAGTTGCCTGAATTGCCTGAGTTGCCTGAATTGCCTGAGTTGCCTGAATTGCCTGAATTACCTGAGGCGCCTAAATTACCTGAGGCGCCTAAATTACGACAGTTGCCTGAGTTGCTGCGACTGCTGGAGGGGCTGCTACAGGTGCCCGGAAGTGCTGTGTGTGCAGGCAGGTGCCCGTGCCTCGTGACCGTGTGTCCAGCGGCTGTGTGCTGACTACACCTGCCACCACAGCAGCGGAGGCAGCCACCACAGCAGCGGAGGCAGCCACCACAGCAGCGGAGGCAGCCACCACAGCAGCGGAGGCAGCCACCCCAGCAGCGGAGGCAGCCACCCCAGCAGCGGAGGCAGCCACCCCAGCAGCGGAGGCAGCCACCCCAGCAGCGGAGGCAGCCACCACAGCAGCGGAGGCAGCCACCCCAGCAGCGGAGGCAGCCACCCCAGCAGCGGAGGCAGNACAGCAGCGGAGGTTAGCCACCACAGCAGCGGAGGTTAGCCACCACAGCAGCGGAGGCAGCTGCCTCGTAATGCCTCAGTAGAATCCCCTTAAAGAACTTCTCCTCGGCCACATTTTTTTTTGCCTTGCTCTCCCTGTATGACGACTGATGCCTCGAGCTATCACAAAAAGTTGCTCAAGTTTTCATAGCTGGTTTGTTGTTCATCCTGAGAACTGAAGCTACTCCCTTCATCACCACCAGTATCGATGTACAGAGATGAGCTCAATAGATCTAAGGGGCCGGTGAAATACAGTGCAGCGTCGGACTTGATGAAGACTTATTTTATGGGTTATTTCTCGCTTAGTCGTGGAGGTTCCTGTTATTTGGTTATTTGGCTCCTCGGTAATGTTATTCGTATGAGACTAATAATGCACCAATTTGTTTACGTCTTGATGTGACTTACGAACAGGAGCCCGAAAAACGTTAGTATTCAGCGATTATGAGTTTTTTTAAAGTTTTAGTCTTACTGAATATAACTATGCTAAAGTTCATAACCGTGCTTCCATAATTATCAAGATTGTTGTCTCCTTCCTCTACTACATTTCCGCTGGTCTGCATACACCTGCTACACACCTAGCACGTGACACAAGACAGTGAGTGTTCTACGGGGTGCAGCGACATAACTTCCTTTTTTATAAGCGCTTTGCTTTAAAAAAAAAGGAAGTTATGTTGCCGCACCCTGTAGTTACCTTTGCGTGCATGTTATTCAAGTTTTGTAAAGTCTTCATTTCAAAAATGTTACTTGTTCGTTGCCAGTTAGAAGACCAAAGGCACCAAGGCGACTTATTCATAATCAAGTCTGCCGAATGTTCACGGAACTCTCGGCGTATATAGTTTTATATATGAATTTGAGTGAATAGATGTAATAGATATTCTATCCTTCATAGAGTTACGGTTAGATGCTTTGTCCTTCAGCAGGATGTAGAAGCTTAGCGATCCTAGAGGATTCTGGTGAATCCTAGAGGATTCTGGTGAATCCTAGAGGACTCTGGTGAATCCTAGAGGATTCTGGTGAATCCTAGAGGACTCTGGTGAATCCTAGAGGATCCTGAAAGATCGATGGCGGTTTCTGAGGAATTCTGGATGCGATTCCTAATGTTTTCTCAAGGGAGGGTGTGCTAAGTTTTTGTTAGCGTGGTGTTCTCCAGAGAACAGCGTTGTGTTCTCCAGAGAACAGCGTTGTGTTCTCCAGAGAAACAGCTTGGTGTTCACTCTGAAGAACACCACATAGAAAACGTGGTGTTCTCAAAGGATGGCAAATGCTGTGCGTTTTTCTACCAGCGCTTGTTATTTTTGTGTTTTTCTGAGGAAGTTTCATGTGAAACTTACAATTTTAATTACGCATATATTAACCTCCATGTGTTTGTGTGTAAGCACTAATAGCGTGTTGGAAAAGTCGGTTCGGTAAGTTTGAAGCCTTCATTGCATTCTACTGTTTTCCACATCACAGCTGAGGTTGTGCTCGACATGCAAACGCCGTCGGCGCATGACACAAGTGCGTCATTTATTCAGTGTATTTCTCTTAAATCAATGAGCAATCAAAACTCTTCCTGATCTTGCAAGAGTCTTGTTTCACTTCATTTATTTCTTCGTGATGAAGTTTTATTTCACGAAGGAACAAATTGATGTTTGATGTTTACTTTGAAGCATCCCACGAGTGATATTGAACTGTAATTTTAAACTATATGATTTTGAAAAACCTTTTACATACTTTTATCAAACATTCTAGCTCATTGTTGTGGGCTGGAAGGTCAGTGGGCTCCTTTGAGGAAAAGAAAGTTATAAAAAATATCGAACTCAACCTGTCGTTGCGTAATCCCATATACAGGGAATTATTACGATGTTAGTTGTATTTATATTCTCACTAACCGTAAAGAGTGTCCATTTTTTATAAGATGTAAAATCTGAAAAAAGATCTAATTCAATGATAATATTAAAAGGAAAATACATTAGGGGGATATTTTTTCTCAAATAGCAGGCAACCACTCCAGTCCACATTCAGTTTCAGTGTTGCTCATGCCGTTGTTGTGAGTGGGTGTGCGTTGCTTAGCAGTCGCTCTGGATGCTGGTCAGTCGCCACCGTAGTGAATTGGATTGGATTCTGTTTCTTGAGTGGAATACGAATGTGCTCATACAATGGCCGAGTGTGAAGCTTGTAATATTAATAAATTTTTAATCTGTCAGTGTAATGTTACGTTTATTCTCGTCAGATACTTAGATGAAGATGATAAATCACTTCAAGACTGAAGCAACACCAATAAATCTTGTAAATAAGAAGACATCTACTTCTATATATCACTTTTAACTGAGACTTGATAGAGTCCTTGTGCTCGTTGAAAACATTTCGACTCCTTTGTTAAATTTAATTGGCACCTTTTACTGTGTTTATAATTTATAATGAGGCGTAGTGACTAATAAAGTTATCTGTCGTATTATAGGCACGTTTAAGCTGTTGTTCTTATTTTGAAGACGGATACCAAACATACTCCTCCTCAACTCAGATGTATTTTCAAAAAAGCTCCATTGTAACAATGTTTTCTTCATTAAAATTCCTACGATTTTTTCGTGTTAGGAAAAGTGAGTTTGGCTCTTTAGTATTTTGGGACTAATCTTGACCTATTTTTTTATTATAAAAGAGGAAAATAAAATAAAATTTATGGAATGACGTTCAAGTATTACAGACCTAAGTTGATTTACTATCTTCGTAACTCTTTTATGTCGTTTTTAAACAATTAACTATTTTGTCGTGTATTAATTTTAATTGAAATACTGTCGGCTCAATTGATTAGGAATTGTTTTCACGTTAGTCAGTGCACGATTTATGAACTGAGTTATACGGGTTTATGCACTCATGATTTACAGTGTATGTGATTCTCACGAATGGATTTTAAAGTCAAACCAAAGTAAAAAATGAAAACAATACTGTTTTAAAACTGTTTTATAAAAGTAAAAAGAATAAATTGTAAAACATGAACAATAATTGTTTTACCAATATTAACAATATATGTACACTTCAACTTTACCTTCTGCCCAGCTAAAAGATTCTCAGAACACAAAGTTTTCTATTCATAATTATTCGTGGAGGAAAGTTATGGTTAAATTTTGTATTGCATTTTATAGAACCGTTTTCGTAGAATACACACGGGAATAAATTTATTCTCCATCATCCCGAAATTGCATAGAATCTGATCTTGGAGCAGTCTTTTTAAAGGAAAGTTTTTCAAAAATAGTCGTATTCTTTGGTTTAGTCGTAGAAATCATTGCCGCAAGAACTGTGAATATCGTCAAATTACCAGGCAAAGTTTCACCTTAGAAACTCTGATTTCTAAGGTGAATTTGAATTTTTAATGAAAATTTTGATTTTTACTATGAATTTTGATTCTTGAGCGGAATTCTGATTTTTAAGGAGAATTTTGATTCGTATATTAATTTTGATTCATGAGAGAATTTTGGTTCTTAACTCGTTGACTGCGACTCCCAAATTAGTGTGTATGTATAACACGGTGTGCACCATATATTCCTGATGGAATTTTGATTCCTAGTAGAATTTTGATTCTTGAATGAATTTTGGTTTTTAAGGGAAATTTTGATTCTGCCAGAAATTTTGATTCTTAAAAAAATTTGGGTTCTTAAGGTGAATTTTAGTTCCTGTGGTGAATTTTGATTAATAAGGGAATTTTGATTTCTAAGATTATGCTAATTTTTAACGTGAAACTTAATTCTTACTGTGGATTTTGAGCCGCAAACTGAGCATGGCAGCAACAGCGCTCGTTGTCTCGACAGCCGCAAGGAGATGCTCATGACCGGCGCTTGGCACTGCTCACAATACCCAAAATTTGCTCACAAACCTGGTCTCAATTTTCCAGTATTGTTTTTGTCGTTGACGTTTCTTTGGAGTCATGCAAATTTGATTTTGCGAAGACTGCTTTCTTCACGGAGTTTATAGTCTTATTAGGAGCGTATTACACAGTTACTGCTCTTAAGGAACGCAGAGATGCCGCACCTTGTCCTCGTTCAAACTTTGTGCTGGATTGTGAACAGGTGCTTTAATGAACCTCCGTTTTGTATTCCAGTACGTTTACGTAGTTGCATATTTTATTAGACATTGAAAATAAATTTGTAACTTTTGGTCATTATAGTATTTTAAATAGATTTATTCCAGTCTGCTCTTCATATAATTGTTGCTAGTTACTGGCTGCCCTCTTTATGCAGTCATGGTTTCTTCATTTACGTTAGTGATGCGTAACTTTTGTTATTTTGTGTATTTGTGGCAAAATATGAGATCCTTGATGGCTGTAACTGTTTGCACAGCTTGCTTTTAGTTCATCTTCACTTCTAAGTTAGCCACAGCTGCAGGCACTGTAGCCACAGCTGCAGACACTGTAGCCACAGCTGCAGACACTGTAGCCACAGCTGCAGACACTGTAGCAACAGCTGCAGACACTGTAGCAACAGCTGCAGACACTGTAGCCACAGCTGCCGACACTGTAGCCACAGCTGCCGACACTGTAGCCACAGCTGCAGACACTGTAGCAACAGCTGCAGACACTGTAGCAACAGCTGCCGACACTGTAGTAACAGCTGCCGACACTGTAGCAACAGCTGCCGACACTTCAGTCCCAGCAGATAACACTTCAGTTACAGTTTCTAAGACCCGGCTTCAGTGATGGTTTGTGCTCTACACTTGGTCGTAGCAGCGCTGGCGTAGAAAAGCTCCTGAGGAACGTGACTGTGCGTCCAGACCTTCATGTTGACGGAGCCTTGCTGAGCCAAAGTCAAATTTGCTGTGCCATCCTAACGATCGCACTTCCCTCTTCCTACTCCTCCCAGGGAAAGATCTGTCCTGGATCTACTTTATCTTGACTATAGAAGGTTTGTTTTGTTCCTGCACCACGCCTGTATTTACACAATTGTTTGAGCTCGTCCACGCACAAGTTTCGTAATAATTCAAAGTTTTCTATTGTTATTACTTGCTGAAGTAATTTTAATTTTGGCATTTTCAATAAACGCACCGTTGACTATGAGCAGCGCATTTCTTCTTAACAGCATCGATTGTTAACAGTTTTTAGGTAAAGTTCAAATTACTCAAAAATTCAAACGCGCGTTTACGCTTGTGCTTTTTGAAACCGAATTATTTGTTTATTTTTGCTTTAAATTTTTGCACGTGATAATCTTTTGAAGCTAAAGACTGTCATACGATAAAGAAATTCTTCATTTCCCCTTTACACTCATTTAATTTTATGTCTCGCTGAAGTGTTGTTAATTTACAAATTAATGTCTAGTAGTTTTTGAACACCTCGATCTCGCTCTTATGGCTCATCAGAGTCACGATTTCAAGTCGACCTGGTGCAGTTTAACGGTTCTTGATGTTCCTTGATTCGATGGAAGCAAACTTGCTGGGAGCTTTTATCCCATCAACACGCAAACAAATCGAGTGTCGGTGTCATTACTGAAAGAAAATTTGTGCTATATTTGTCATTGGAGAACTTCGCTCAAAGGACAGGATGTTTGACTTGCATATTTTTGACGGTGCTCACTTCACAAAATGTAAGCTTCGTAGACAAGACTTGTCCGTTGTGCTTGTTTTTCGCGAGCAACCGTTAACTTTGCAGTGCGCCTCACTTTAATGGAAACAGAACAATGCGGTTATGATCGCTTCTTACCGTACTGGTGATGTGTAGCATTAAGGTCTTGGAAATTGCCCTGTAGTCCATGCTCAGGAAATGTTCGAGCTCCGTTATGAAATATAGGGCTTTTCTCAATTTTCCAGACGTTATAAAGGAGTATTACTTGAAAATATTACACTTCGATACATTTTTCATAGTTAAATTAGTACTGAGAATAAGCAGCTGCATATTGTCTAGCTGCGAAACAATGCTTTTGTAATATTGCTGTGAGGCTATTTATAAGGTTGTAGTGTACATACCTTGCTTAAAAACTAGCATAAGTGCTTGAAATACTTTTTCAAGCCTTTAAACAACTTTTCCATTCAATTGGCCCTGTCTTAAATTGATTGAAGTTTTTCATTTGGCTCAACGCTCACCTTTCAATCGAGTGGGAGAGTCTGTGGAAATTAACTTCCCTTGTGCTAGTCGAGTGTCTTCTTATTGATTCAGGCTGAAGAAATTATTGGAAATACCAGGTTCGCTCGAATATATAATTATTATTATTTAGTACGATTAAATAGGTTGTGGCAACGCCAGGTATAATCGAATGCATAGCCTTAATAGATCCGTGTTGGTTACCCGAGTAGAAAATCTGAATTGTCACTATTTATTGCGCTCCGTGTGATTGTACGGTCCTCGGCACAATACTTCTCTGCCATTTTAATGCCCACTGATCTAAGTCCTCGCTATAACAGCGGTTGCGTTAAAATCGTAATTACAATCGTTATAGGTGCCGGCGCTTGAATGGCTTGTATTATCTCGCATAATATTTATCGAAATTACATAGCTGTCTTGCATCTCTACATATTTAAAATTGACATTCAGTTGTGTGCATTTAAAAATTTGAGTGATTTATGCGTCAATGCTCGTTTTGTTGCTGTGTCCATGTGGCTAAGTTCATACGCCTACCTTCCACCGCAGTCGACATGACTCATTATTAAACTTTTGTATGTTCACAATAATGCTCATTGTGATGCTGGTCTCCAACCGTAACAAAACCATGCGTGAAATCGTCCTAGGTTTTAAATGTTCGTTTTAAAATCAAGCTCAAGATACATTTTGATGCACTTTCTTTTGTGTGCACGGATGCGATATACGCTTCTGAGTTGTGCGGTGTCATGATGCAGCGTACACAGCACATAAGCCGTATGTGTGATGTGTACGTGCCCGTACGCATGATAGCATCTACCAACAACCGTGTACGTCACTACGCGTAAACTCATATCACCGTGAAACGCGTTTTGTTACCTTTGTTGTATGTGTGGTTTCACGCAACTGCGTTCACACTATCTTCATACACATAGTGTTACCTTCCACCTGCAGTATGCGTGGTTACCAGTTACTGCGTTCTCAATATCGCCACACGTGTAATATCAACTCCCACTTACTATATGCGTGCTTTCATGCAACAGCTGGTGTTATTGTAGCACAAGATGCATTCATTATACGACAGTCAAAGTCAAAGAGCGGCTCGGAGCACAGAGACTGATGCAGTGGCTGCACAGGACCGTCCATTACGACGTTCCATGCCTAATGCTGATCACCTCCGGTGTGTCTTGCGTCAGTTTGTGTCCTGTCTTGTCTTATGTGCAGTGAATGTACATTTGATGTTACTTCGAAGATTCAGAAAATTTAACTCTGGTTTAACATTATATTTTTTCAAGTACGGAACTGCTAGGTTTAAATGAATGAAAAACTCGGACATAATTTATTTTTGCTCATCCCTGAGACTACTACTACTACAGTATCGTGTTAGTCACATTCGTTTTCACGGGAATGGCAGGATGAATTATTGTCGTATACTCATTTTCCCGACATTTATGATTCATGAAAACTCTGGCTACACGATTTAATAGCGAGTTTTGGCATCTTGCACCACCGAAATTGAATGCAGTGACTGAACTGCTTTGAATTTGATTGCGAGTTCAATAAATTTTAAAGATTTACAGACAGAATTTTCACCATGAAATTTATCACTCCAGAACGTCTATTGTGTGCAGGATGAATAAAACTTGGAATATTATGCGATGGTTTGCGTGGGAGGCATTTTGTTACATCGTGTTCAAACTGACGAGAATGAAGGTACCATACTTTCGTTTCACAACAATTTATTTGCCGAATTTTCTGACCTCAGCGAAAATGAATTTAAAAGCTGGTGCAATAAGTCGGTAGTCTTACTAATATCTGCAATGGTTCTCGTAACTCGGTACGGAAATTTTCAAGTTTGCTTGGACGTGTGTTGTTTGAGAGATTTCGATTTGCTGTTTTACAAGTTAGTGAGTGTTACCGCAAGGAGCCATGAGCCATGCAGGCTAACGTTCCGTTAGCCTGCATGGCTCAACACGAGGAGTGGCTTGCGTGTTGTAGCCGCCGGTGGTTAGCACCGAGCTCGGAATTGTCATCTATTTGCCCTTAATAAACACTGGCTTGTGTATGTGAGATGAGATCAGAGTAGGTATAACTAATTTGCCTCGGTGGAGGTATGAGTGAATTTGTTTGTTGAACTTGGAGTTAATTTCAAATGACACGAGTGATTCAACTCCTTGAAGTATTGTTAATCGAGTGGACTGGTGTTTCGGTGTTGTGCAATAATTGTCATACTTATTTACTAACTCAAAGTATGAGATGTGCGTAATTATTGTCACTGATGGTAAAACTGATTCAACTCGTTCCAGGCACGACACGTTTTTAATCCTTCAATAAGATTATCTAAAGAAATGCGTGTAATAATGACTACTCTTTTTCTGGACGACAAAGCCTGGAGGTATGAACTCTTCTAGTCTTACTTCAACTTTTCGCCTACTTACATTCGCCGTTTTGCTCAGCCGTTCAACGAGCAGCTTATTTGATGTTGACTGCGTAGGACAGATTTAGGTCTGACTGGAGGCATGCGAGACCAGCGACGGAACTCAGGTACACATCTCTTGCTTAAATTGGATTTGAGTTGAAGTCTTGACTGTTGGTTCGCTGGAAATTCACATATTGCAGTGTTATGTCGCCGTGTGAGACAGCTTTTGAGTGGTACTTGAGGATCTAGTGAGACTTGACCGAGTGCTTCATAGGTCCAGTTACTTATACTTCGAGTTACTGTTTCCATACTACTTTCAAGTTAAAGTTAAATATTACTTGACGAGGAAATTTCAACGTCAATGGGGTAATTTCTAATTCTTTTTAATTAGTATTAATTCTACTTATATTTTAAGTTACTTTTATTCAAAGCTACTGTTTTCTGTACTTTTCCGTATTTTCCTCTCTTTAATATCTGACACTACAAATAATTATTGCGGGTTTTCAATAAAATGAACTTAATGACTCATTTATGACTACAGTGTAGATTTGCGGCAATGCAGTATCGATGCACAAGTCTCACAGCTAAAGTGCAATATATGGGAGACTAGGCCGTGAGTTCTATTACGGCACCTAAACATACCTACGAACGTACATACAGTGGGGAGCAAAATAATATAACACGTTGATTAAATCGCCAGAGTGCACATTTATAGACCACGTACAATTACGAAAATTATACTATACATAAACAATAGTTTAAAAAGGTTAATATATATAAAACGCGCAAATATTTAATAGAAAAAATATATAGGAACATGTATAATAAAAACGTGAACAAGAGTTTACAATACCAAACTTTTTTCTCGATATTATACATGAAAATTAGTGTAGGATTATTCCAGAATGTTCTAATACATTCTACTATTTGGCTACCGAACTTTCGTCCGCATTCATCTCCAATAACGTGTCATTGGTACAGCAGCTCTTGTTATCAAAGGTCGTAAGCATGGGTAAGAATAAGGACATCAGTTAATATCTTCGCGAAGTTATTGTGGACCTCCATAATGAAAGTTTGGGATATCAGAAGATAAGTGCACTACTGTATGTTCCTATAGCCTCGGTTGGAACCATAATACGTAAGTGGAAATGCCGGCATACGACTCTCAGCAAGCCTCGAACGGAAGATTAACGACCGTGCTCCTCGAAAATTGGTCCAAACAGTAGTGCAGAGGCCTCAAATTACTCTTGAATAATTGAAGGATCATCTCAAAGCATCTGGGACCGAAGCCAGCAAACACATGATCAGCAGGGCACTACGCCGTAGAGGTCTTCGCTCCAGCACCCCTCGTAAGACACTTGTTCTCCAGAAACGTCACGTCAAAGCCAGGCGGAAGTATCCCAACGACCTTTTGAACAAGCCAACAGCGTTTTGGAACTCAATACTGTGGTCAGATGGAACCAAAATCGAACTATTTGGGAGAAACAGCACAAACTATGTTTGGAGGCAACAAAACGACGAGTAAAAACCAAAGTGCACCATACCCACTGTTGAGTTTGGAGGTGGCTCAATCATGGGGTGGGGATGTTTCAGATCATCAGGGGCAGGTAAACTTCACTTCATTGAAGGAACCATGAATGACAGGAAATATCGTGAAATATTGGAAGAGCAACTCCTACCTTCAGCTCGTTTGTTAAAATTGAAACGTGGATGGAAATTCCAACAAGACAACGATCCAAAGCATACTGCAAACGAAACCAAGGAATGGTTGAGGATGAAGAAGATAAACATTTTAGAATGGTCAAGTCAATCCCCGGATATGAATCCGATCGAAAACTTGTGGAGGGAATTGAAATTGAAGATTCAAAAGAGAGGTCCCAATTACATCACTGAACTCAAAGAAATTTGCATTGAAGGATGGAATAACAGAACGCCCAAAACTTGTAAAAGGCTGGTAGTGAACTAGTATAAACGTCTCGAAGCTATAATTAATAATAAGGGCTGTGCAACGAAGTATTACTGTCTGTATATCTTGAAATGTGTTGTGAACTTTTGTTTACGTGTTTATTATACATGTTCTACATATTTTTTCTATTAAATATTTCTGGGTTTTAGCTATATTATTAACCTTCTTATACTATTGTTTATATATAGTCCAATTTTCGTAATTGTATGTGGTCTATAAATGTGCAATCTGACGATTTAATCAACGTGTTATATAATTTTCCTCCCCTGTACGTATTTACGAACGTGCATATTTAACTTCCCACCTGTTCACGTTCTTCTGCAGATGTTGATTTAACAGGAAGAGCCTCAGCAAGCGATGATTTAAGTTCCCATATGTTGTTCTAATCACAAGAATGTTTTTCTTATCTCACTAATGGCTATTTCCATACCACAGTAATGATGTTTAATACTCTCAATTCTGTTCGTGCGTTCCACATCGCACTTGTTCATTTCACAAATTGCTCAGCGTTTTGCCTTAGTTTTTTCAGTGGCATTGCTGCATGCTGTCAGACCACACTTTGTATCTGTATTTCTATTACGACAAGCTAACCATGAGTTGAAATACGCTAATGCCTTTAATGACAAACGACTTTGTTGTTACACGCGACTATCGTAGCTCGTGTAGTTAGTTAAATTTTTTCCTACTTCTTAGTATTTTCTCAAAACTCTGCCATTATGCTCTGACTCTTTTACGCTAATTTTGATAGCGTACAACGTAAAGCGCTTCGTTTAGAAGCTCAGTTAACGCGAAAAAGACTAAGGGCGTCCATTGGCGCATTTATACATCGTAGACCAACACAACTTAAAATACATTTCAAATTCATACTGCATCTTTCCAGACATTTTATAGTTTGGTTGACAGTAGGTTAGGTTGACACCCTCAGTTTTATTATTAACTCGTGGACTTAAATGTTAACTGCGTTGCCGTGCCATATCACTATGTTGCTCTTTGTAACACCACACTGACTTTGCTCTATACCAAACTTGTGTTATTCTGACCTCAGTGTATGCTCTAGTTCACGACGTACTTGGACCCACTCTGACGGTGGCCAATGAGCGGCCAAAATTACTGAGCTAAGCCGCGTTCCTTAGAAGGACTGATGGCTCTCAACATGTCCGTTGTGAATTAGACGCCAGCTATGAAAGGATGTCTAAACTTCTGGTATTGGGAGGGTGTGTGTTGCTTGGCATTGCCCAGCAGGGCTGTGCGAGCTGAACTTGCGTCGTCATTTTGTGACACCAACACAAGTGTTGCCTGCTGCTGAGGAAGTGTAATCGTTATTGAAGTTTAACTCATTACTGGCATCGAATGAGTGATTGTACTTGAACATGAACTTTTTGTTCGTACAAATAATTGTGATCGGATGTGAATTTCAATTTGGCGTCCGTGTGAAATATTGCAAGTGTGATTGTAATTGATGTTCAACTCGTCACTGACGCTAATAAAATTGAGACGTGGCTGTTAAAAAGTTGATCTACGTCTGAAGGGACTCTCTAGGAACTGAACATCAACAATTGATGAAAATCTCATTTTTGTCGTAAATAAGAGGCATACAAATCATTAAAAAATCTCGAACGCCCGCCAAGCTTCAAGTTAGAGTGAAGACAAAACTGGAAAAAGCAGCAGTATGATTCAGTGGTGCTGTTTGTGCCGTAAACTTGAACATGTTTTGAAACTCCTGAAGTGGATGTCCAGCCCGGATATGAAGTTATCTCGCTCCATGTTATCGATATTTCTTCCTGATTAGTGTTTTAGGTAAGGGAATATGGATCGAGTATTAGTTTGAAAGGTATTAGAGCGCATGCATCAATGCTGGGTTCGCATTTTGCAAAGTGAAATGGCAAAGTAATGTCTCACGCAAGATCGACGTTGAAGGTGTAAGATCAGTACTTGTAGCGCGTTGAAGTCACCACTTCTGTCGTCGACGCTCTATCCCACACTTATAAATATTTATTGACGGCCTTGATCTATGGTTCTTATTTTCTCAGTGAATTTCATTGATCTAAATTTATTCATGGATGTAAAGTTTGTGTAATGTGTTGAGCAATTAGTCTTTTCACATGCGACATAAATTACGATACAAGACCAACATAGCAAGTGAAATAGACAGACATAGAACTTAACCATGACATTGGAAATAAAGATTTATTTCGCGTATTTAATTCTGTGTAAGGAATTGGTTGAAGTGCAGACTAGCGTATTGAACAGAATATTACTGCTAAATATTGTAGTAGTTTATAAAATTTACCCCACCAATCTCTCCAACTCACGTTTGTTACTGAAAGTACGTTTCCTAATGAAAAAATGTGTATTTACCGATAGCTATTGTAAATTGGACATTATTAATTATTGGAAAGCTTTTTTAGTGTAGGTGGCGTTATATGTTTTGCACCTAATTTTATGGGCTCCATTTTTTCACTCTGAAACACAAACAGAATGGTTGACCTGGATTATGCCTTGCACTGCAGTCATTTACAGTCCGTTGACTAGTTTTCATGTCACTATTCCGTTACATTTTTCCCAGTTCTTACTAACATTATTCAAACATAAAATGTTTTTATAATCTCAAATCAAATTAAATTGAAGTGTCGCTGAAAAATGGTGGTTCACTTTTTTGAAGGACATCAAGTTCCATTACTGAAACTTGGATGAGCTATAAAAGTTCCGGATCTTCGTAATTGATCACAGAATCCGGTTCCTCGAGCAGTTTCTGCTAGTTGCACGCTAGTTTATGAACCTTGTGATCAGTCAAAGTAATTTCAATAATTCTTTCGCAATCCTCGGGAGAAAAAACGTATGTATAAATGCCCTGATAGTGACACCACAATCATTAAAGATGACTGCATCGTTGCATCGTTCCTGATTTTGACGAGCATAAAAACCGACCCCTTCATTTTTAGGAATCTAGTTATCTGTAACAACTCTCATCAGCTTGGTTAACAGTCCAGTTTAATTTCGAGAATCCGTTGTGAACGCCAGTTTAGAGCAGATGCGTGTGATAAGCGTACTCGCCCTTCCCGCCTCAAACATCTCATGTGTCGGACCTAAATTCCACTCTTAATGTGCAGTATCCAATGTATTTGGAAACACTAGATTTTCTTCCATTTTCTATTGGAGAAACGCTGGAGAAATTTGAAAACGCTTCTATAACACGCCAAAGACATTTCTTTCATCTTATTAGTAGCACTGAGTTATTTTTGCAGGTTGTTCTCAAATCTAGTTGATTGCAGCTGCTAATGTATTTACACAGGAAGTTTTACTACTCTTTAATTGCAGTAGTGTATTTCTTTAGCACTGCTGAATCTGGACTTTGTGTGACAAGAGAACTGTGTTATTTAAAGCATAGTTTTGACAATTGCCTACTAACCCTACGACGCATTTTTCATACAGAAATTTTGCAATATTTCCGAAGTCTCATGACAAAATTCAGTATTTTGAAGTAGGTTTCCGTGATGGAGTCACTGGTCATGAAAAGGAGTACTAAAAATGCTCTAATCTCAATTAAAGCCTTTTTTTAATAAAAAGTTCCAAGAAATATTTTCTTGCAAACGAAGAATTCTTAGTGTTGTATTTAAATTTTTCTGGCTCATCTCAATCAGTAAACTTTCTTCAAAGCTTCTCAAATTATCTACTGTAAACTTCAAAAACGTGTAAATGTTTCTGGATTTTGTATCTCAATTACCTGAAGTAATATTCATTATTGTAGAAATGCGTTCAAGCGGCTGTTAGATAAAATTGTATGCTGCTGAAATCATGTTAACTTTGTGTGTCTGACAGCGATTTATTTTTGTTGAATTATCCTGATGTATTTTTAATAGCACCTGAACGATTCATTTCTTTTTGAAAGACTTATTCTTCGTTTTGCATTTATGGGCGCTTACATCTGCATGCTTGGGAGCAAGCAGGATTTTAATAAATGTGTACATCTGCCTCCTTGGGAGCAAGCAGGATTTTAATTAATAAATGTGTACATCTGCCTCCTTGGGAGCAAGCAGGATTTTAATAAATGTGTACATCTGCCTCCTTGGTAGCAACCAGGATTTTTATAAATGTGCACATCTGCTTACTTTTTCGTTCATTATCGTTCAAGAACTGCCCGACTGGTTTCTGTCTCATGCGGGATTTTTTTCAAGTTTTTTTTTGCCGTTAGATGTTTTGATGAGTTCGAGTTGACCCTGTAAGTAAGACTTAATTCGATCGTTAGGAGATTGGGATCACCCAATTTTGTCTCTCTTTCTTTATGCTTCGATTTTATTGCCTTGCTCTGCAGTTATTGGTGAACAGTTAGACGAACTTGTTCTTCCGCTTGCCTATGCCCAACTAAGAAATTTCGTTACGGATTTTATGCCCTGTGTAACTGTTCACCGTTCTTTAACTTCTGCTGAAACTGTTCCTAACGGTTGGTTTCTAACCCTCGTATTCTGTTATTGTCTCAGAGATGACCAGTCTGCATTGGAAAAGAAGTAGACCTCTTGGACGGCATGTTCTAGATATCCACATGACAATAGTCCCGTGTCTGGGAAATAGTGGTAATGCTTAGCGTAGAGTACTGCAACAACTAGAAATGTTAGAGTTAAATTGAAGAGCTGCATCTTACTACACGAATATTTGTACGAAGAGGTTTCGTAGAAGAAATAAAGGTATCAAGTGACGTATTTTAAAATCGTAAATGAACACAACTTGAAATGCATTGCATATTTGTACCGTATTTGGCTTGACTTTCTGCAGTTTGGTTGCCCGTAGTTTAAGTTGGCAATCCTAGTTCTTCTAGAATCTAGTGTTAAAAGTGTCCGCTACTGACACTGCAAGTTTATTTCAAACTTTAAAGAGGAAAACTTATAGGATTAATTCAACAGCTACGCTCAGGAGGCAGTAAAATGCTTGTGCTTGATTAAACCCGTAAAATTTAGAAAGAATGAAGATTTTGAAATTATTAATGTTTGTAATGCTTTTATTTTGTATCTTATTTTGCTGCGCACTCCTCGTAAAACTCACGGCATTTTGACATTCTTCATCTCACAAAATATTATCAATTTACTCTCATTTTTTTGGTTATTTTTTTTACATGCACCCTTTTAATTGATGTACTTGAAGTGTTTACTAGCTGCGTTAATTGCGCGGATGCTTTGATAGCGCTTGAATTTTATGATGCTAATAAAATTAAACTATAAAATAATATTATAATATAACAATAATAAAAATGAAGGCAATAACAAAGATGATATTTCAATAATGCTCTGCACAAGCATAATAGTAATCTTTCTAGTCTTTCCTTTGTACCACATGAATTATTTTGCTATTGCATCTTTTATTTCATCACATTTGCATGATGCAGTGTTCAAATTTTTGTTATTGGTGGCATGTAGGCGTTTTATTTTGTGAACACACAGGTAAATATTTTGGTGTAGAATGCATTAGCGTCACACATCTGTTAATGACATTATTTCACTTCGTGGTGTGCAAAGCAGAAATGCAAGCGTATATTTTCTTTTTCCTATATATTCAGGGATAAGGTGTCTCTCGAGCTCGCTTCAAAATACAGAGCACGGTGCTACGTGAAGCCCTAATTCTGTGCTACTCATGCACAACACAACAAAATACAACCTGATGCTTGAAATGATCGTCCTACGACACGATACGGTAATACATCAAGTGCAGAAATACTGATAATTGTTCTTGATTACTCAGTTCAATGTTATACATGCTTCTACATGCTTCTAAATTACTGACGGTTTATTTCACAGCTTGCGACACAACGCAGCCCCTGCCGCCGACGTGTGTGTTATACCATCTCTGTGCGATCGTCCACGTGGCCATGAATGGTAGTGGGTGCCTTTAGGCAATGGTTCAGCTAATCTCATTTCAGCAGGCGGTCATTATTCCTCCAGGAAATTCTTTTTACTTGAGGCACTGGCTGTGGACGCCTGAAAAGACCCAAGGCGTAGGTTCCTGGACTCGCGTTCACGCAGCCCTGTTCTGCTTGATCAAGTCCCACGGTGACAGTCAGGGATCCTGTTCAAAGACTTCAAATAAGTCATATTATCTACTACTTTTCGAGCTGGGACTCGTTCATCACCACTGCTGCTCGCTGTGTATGTTTTAACGTATAATCGGCGTGAACTTAGTAAGGATGGAGAGAAGTGGCAGTGTTTGGACGCGTCTCAAAATGCCCCGTAGTAGAAGCTTCTGGCTAAGCTCATTATTGGTGGTCAAACCTTCTGTTGCGGGCCGCTCACTTTTCTCTCTCACTGCAACGAGTCTATCGCTGCTGCTCCTGCAACTCTATTGTCGTACAACTATTGGACTTTTGTTGTTTCTTGTGCGCATTCTTAGCTGACGGACGGACCGCTCTTTAAAGGTAATTAAAGTTACTGCACAGTCAGTTTACACTTTGTCGTGTTGCTTTCATTTCGAGCGAGTCTATTACTGCTAAATTGCATCTGAAGTTTGGCTGCAGGTGTTGTATTTCTGTCTCTGCAACAGTATGGTGGCTTTTGCTACACACAGTGTAATTTTAGAAGTTGCCTTATCTTCTTAGGATGGTTATGAGGCATTTAAATACAATTTTGTTGTTTCTTTAACATGTAAATTGAATGTAAGGAGCTTCGTTTTTTAAAGTATATTTAATTTGAGTTGAAAAAAAACTCGCGACAACAGCTTGCATGAAGGACAAACGCTGTGTTGGTAGCTCTCGAGTTCGTGCTTTGCGACGCTCAAGGCAGGAAATGCTGACGCTCGTGCGTAGTAGTGTGTGCTGCGTGGCTTATGGAGTTGCGGTGTGCCAGGGCGTGGGTGCTGGGAATTTTTCATTCTAAAATGTTATAACAAAGATTTTATAAATATTTGCCATCCATTTATCTATGTATTATTAGATGGTAAATATCGATTTCAGTTTAATCTGTGCACACTGTTTATTTTTATTTCTCCTTCGTGCTTTCGCTTCGTGCGTTTCATTTCATATCTTTTAAAACGTTCCGAACGTCTAACGTGCGTACATACTGTGTTTCTGAATTTTCAGAGCGATTTCAACATAGTGTAGGTTGACAGTGGCTTCAATTTAGTGTAGGCTGTCGTGTTTTTTTTTCGGAGCTACTGAATAGCTTGGGTATGTACGCTCCATTTTCATACTTTAACTAGCGTGACGCTTTCGATTCACAATTGCAGCTGTAGTACACTTGCATCATGTAGTACACTTGCATTAATTGGTAAACATAAAGATTTTCGTATCGTTCTGTCATCGCTCGAATATTCATACTTATTTTCACAGTCAACTTCTAGTAATGCGACTGCCACGTTTATTCATCGTATTTCGTTTGTAGGTTTTTTAGTCGTAAGATTTCATTGGGAAATGCCTGCCTTTTAAGGCCACATGGTCACTTAAGGAGAGCTCAAATTCTTCTGCAAGGTTGCGTGCAGAGTTGAGCAAGAGGAAATTCTCTCTCAGCTGAGAAGAGTCGTTTTTCTAATGCATTATTGTGTTACGTTGGTAAAGTCTCGTACATGAATAAGTATTCCGAGCTTTTTTGCAGTCTTCGTATTGCATTTTGTTCTACAAACTGCATTTTGCTTTCTAGCAGAAAAAGTTGGCTAAATAATAGCAGCAGGAAAAATTGACATGACTTAGATCGATATTATATTTATTCGCAGTTACCCTGCACTTGAAAACATTCTTGTACTTTTTAATGAATTGTGTTAATACTATTATCGTCATTATTATAATAATTACCACAATTTAAATGAAAGGAGTTTTCGTGAAATAGGAGAAGAAGGCTAATAATGAAAAAGGAATAAGTTTCTTCATAGAATTCCGGCGCTTGTACTATCTGCCGTGCAGTGCTTAAAATACGTACACTGGAAACATAATAATGTAATGGTTTGAGGACATTTTTTGGATACGCAATTATTCGTAAAATGAGTAAATTTCTATTTAAATTTCTGCTGTTATTGTGTATAGTTGGTTACGCTTAGTTCGGTTCCCTCGAGCTGTGTGCGGTACCTGCATGCTTTCGAAAAGATAGTTTGGTATATTCACTCTAAACTGTTGTAAGACAGTCTTGAATGTTCTTGTACATGCCAAATTTTACCGAGAAATGGATGCTGTTTTTGATCAATATTGTGAGAAAATTTACAATATTTTTTGTTATAGGACATGTCTTTTTAAGAAACACACAACGCAAGATTGAAATGTTTTTTATTGCCAGCAGCTTAAGAAAGCACTTCAAAAATGAGTCCAAAAGGTGAGTATTCGCGCAATCTCTGACTTTAGGTACAATCCGGAACGAGTAACGTACATTTTGTACTATTGTTCTCTAACTCTCCTGCTACTTTTATTCGTCTTGCGGGAAATTTGTTTTTACTCTTTCTATTAGTTAAATTTGTTGTTTATAATAATTTCAGAATTGTTCTAATCATCTTTTCCAGGGTAGAAATATGAGACCAAAGAGTTGAGTTAACTTCTGTATTTACCGTGTGTGGGCATTAACCTGATGAAAACCATACAATGTTCGTGTGTATTTATAAGTGAATTTAGCGTAGTGGTGTGATTTGTTCTGTCAGTTCCTGAGTGTGCTGAGTGTTTCTGAGTGGCCTCAAAGCCAACATTTGGAGATGTCGGGCAAAGTGGCCGCAAGTGTTAGCTCTTCTTCTCAAGGCCCCCTCAAGAAGTTGGGGTCCACGCCCCCTCCTCTGAGCGAGCGCAAAGAGCCCCCGAACTTGATGGTGTGCCAGAGCTGGTGGAAGAACTGTCTTGTACAAGGTGATCAGTACAAAAAGTATCGACAACTCTACTCTAAAACCACGAAGCTAACGACTCTCAGGTCCAAAGAAAAGGAAAAGAAGGCCCAAAATTCTACCGTGGAGGACAATACTAATGGAACTGCGATCCTCAAAGCCAGTGAAGGCAACGGCCATCACACTGCTCTCCACGAAGTAGAAGAAAGCATCGCTCAAATACCCTTAAGTCTACCTAATGTCCTGACTGCAAGTTACTCATCCATTGATCCGAAGACTCGGTACAATAAGGACCCTGGAAGCAATGTAGGATCAGACCAATCAGTCGCAAACAATAGAACTCCTGTGAGTTATGGTTCGCTCGGGCGACGTTCTTCTCATAATCAACATAATACCAAGCCTAGGCCGCAAGGCAATCTTGGACGAAGGAATGAGCGCCTACAACAACAGCAGAAACACAACGCCAAAATTCTTTCGACCAAACCTGACTTGTTGAGGCATCCTCCAACCTCTCGATACTGTGCTGGGTAAGTACATGCTTTTCATTTAGCCTCAGCTGGTACTTGTGTTAGAATGTCAGTTCATTTTCTATGTCTCATATTTTTAGGCTGTTTTACGCACTGCAAGGTATGTTCCTTTTCTATGTTTCTATTATTTTTAACCCTTTGTACGCACTGCAGGTCCTACTCGTATTCTATATTCGTGTCTGCACTACATTTGTTTTTGGAACTTGGTTTGTATTTGCAATGTTTCCACCATCTTTTCTCTCCTGAGAGGATTTTCATTGCATAGTTCGGATGTGCTTCGACTGCAGTTTCAGGGCGCGACATCAGACTATGGCTCGGAAGAGACTTGGCCGACTGCACTTGAAGGTCTTCAAACATCTACCAATAATTTTACTTCACGACTGAAAGTTTTGCTGGTTTGTGATCTGGTTTGACCTTCTCAGCTACTATCATTCTACTCTTCCTTCTTTTCTGAGAACGTGCACAGTTCGCACTGTTCTGAATATTTTGTTCAATCATGAAACTAAGCAAAATATTCGCAGTTTTTTTACACACAGTGTAGCGGCCATTCATTGTATTTTATTATTTACATTGCCGAGTTGAGTGTTCTCTGAGCAAATGAACTTGTTTGCCCACGCCTGCGTCCTGATCTCTCTGAAATAAATGCAACCTAATGAATCTTAATGAACGATTAACGCAAAATTTTTCGCCTTTCTGTTTGTCTTGCATTCTATGTCAAAGATTCTCCTTGAGAATTTCGTATTCAGTAATTCGTAACTCACGTGATTGTTACTTCTTAAATCAATTATTTATATTCTGTTTATATTATCACTATTAGAAACGATTGCGATGAATGATTACTTTTCTTCTTTCAATCAATTGAATCTAATCAATGTTTTTTTTTATTTACAAGTCTAATATGTGTTGGTATATTTTGTCCATTTTTTACGATCTATGTGCATTTTCTTCGCTTGTTTTTGTGTCAAAAAAATATATTGCTTCAATGATTGCCATAGGTAGTACAATGATTTTTTTGGGAATTGTTTTTCACAAGGCCTGATCATAGTAAACAACGTTGAAGCAGTTTAAAAAGACATCTGGTTCTTGTAGAAAAGTTTCTACCTCTGTGAAAGGTGTTCTTTCTTTTGGTCATCCATGCAGTCATCCATTCTTCCTTTTAGTCATCCATGCAGTCATTCATGCTTCCTTTTTCACATTATTTGTAAATTTTCGGTCAAAAATTATGTGCTTACTAAATGTTTGCTTTTTGCGCGACGCAAAAAATAGTATTCGATTCTGAAAACATACATGTAGTTACCCTGTTTTTGGCCAGTGCCGTGGTATAGGCTACTGCGTGTAGCTGCCCTCCAGAAATGCTAATCATGAAATGTTGCAATTCACATTTTCACAAGTATTATCAAAATAGTCCTATTATGCTGGCGTTGATTCTGCCTAAAGAGGCCTATTCTGATACCGTAGAGCAGCATGCTCATTTTATGCACATATGCAATTCTTGCGAATGAACATCCTACACTCCTCACTTCTCGCCCTCATTGCCCCGGCAATTATCAGTCCTCGCCTATGTACGTGATTCTGGTTGTCAGGTCCGCACACGACGTAGTGAGATTACCAGATCGTGTCGTGATAGCGGGACAAGG
Source organism: Trinorchestia longiramus (assembly GCA_006783055.1). Lineage (NCBI taxonomy): Eukaryota > Metazoa > Arthropoda > Malacostraca > Amphipoda > Talitridae > Trinorchestia > Trinorchestia longiramus. Next base: position 22,528 of record VCRD01006213.1, read on the forward strand.
CGCCATTATTTACTGGCCTCCTTCTCCTCGTCGCCCCTGCCCGCGTCCTCGTCGCGCCTGCCCGCCGTCCTCGTCGCGCCTGCCCTCGTCTTCGTCGCGCCTGTAGCACACGTCCAAGATCGTGGCGATGAAGCTTAGAAGCCTCACTTTTTTAGTGGTGGCCTACTTCTGTATGACCAAAAAATGTGAAGTGGTAAATTTAAAAATAGCTTATGGGACGTGGATTGAACGAATTTGCAAATAATATTAGCATGTTATTCAAAATATTAGCGTTACGTCGCAAGTCGCGTGTAAAATGAAAGAGGAATATCACTTCTACAAATATTCTCTTAGCTTTGAAACACTACCTTCCAATTAGAACATTCCGACATAAAGACAGCATTGAACTGCAGTTCAGAAGACCAATACAGAGTGTCGTAAAGATGTACTTACTCTCTTACTGCTTATTTCTCGTATATATGACTGAAATTTAGATGTTCATTGACATAAATTCAAGTCTAATGAGATCAATAAAAGAAAATGTAACATTTAACGTAACATTCGTAAAGGAAAACTGAAATATCCTTCGCCTAGTCTAGTGTCCTAGCAATGGGCGGTCAAAGACTAAATTATTGACACCTTGTATACTGCAGTAAGTGCTTTTGTGTATTGCTTCTCACGACATTTCATCGCATATTATTTTCTAGAAAATATACGTTATGTTAACCCATTCATTGTGATGGAAGGATTTTCACTGTGTTGAGACTGGAAACGTTTTCAAATACCTTCATCTCTTTTTTTCATAAACTTGTCAATCGTAACTTTTACAATTTCAGTATCTGCTAACTATTCTTGGTTCTCTTTCTGTTTGCGTCGAATCTAACTCCAAGAGTGCACCAAAATGAGTTGTTTTTGCACCAAATTATACAATTGTTTGATGTCCTGGAAACACTATCGTCGATTAGAACTAAACATTAACATGTAATATTGTAATAATATATAAAATGCAGAGTAATTCAATATGTTACGGACTATTTCTTGTTGAGCACATATGTGTCATGTTCTGTACGGTTGAATCCCCATACCATTTTTGTTGCTCGTAAATTTTTCTGAAAAATCTATACAAAACTGTTTACGATCATTCTAACGAAAATCTTTTTCGTCTGTGTACCAACATTTACTAATGTTAGTTAACATCCTAACATTGTCAAGGATAATCTTTTTTACACGTTCACCAATGCTTCTGTTGGTGCTTATCCTTGCCTTCCTTATACTCAAGTCATGGCGCGATGCGACCATAAATTGTCGCGGAATTCTTGGTTATCGTCGAGTGCTGTGGACTTGGTGTTTACATTGCCATTATAGGCCTTATCTCTGCCCTGAATGGAGCCCGGCTCGATCTAAGAAGCATTATATTGGCTCGCTGCAGGCATGCATATGCTTAGTCGTTCTGTAGCTCTGCGACGCTTCACTGGATTGTTGTTATCCAGAGCTATACCATGTAGCCTGGCTCAATTGGGACAGCCTGCTAGCTCTTCCAAGCTTGTTTAGTGGAGCTGCTATTTAGGGATCGCACTACTCATTGAATTGGTTCGCTACCGGAGCTGGAGCTGCGTGTGTTCACCTCGAGGACACGGGTCCTTGCGACTAGATGTAATACCTTCATGTCCCTAGTAGTTTGAATAACCTTCAGGGGCTATTTATTGAGGCGGTTGTTCTGTTGTGTAAACATGAGGGATCTCAATTGGCTGGCTTGGGTCGTGGGTTTGTTTAGCTTTAGCGCCCCGTAGCTCGGCCAAATAAATTATATTTAGTCCGTCAAAGTATGATCATAATACTGCGGTTCTATTTGAAGTCCTGGTTTCTGATAATCCTTTGAAGATTTGTCTTTTAAAGTTCACATAAAAGCTTTGAAATAAACAATGTTTATGTCCATCTGCTCTAAACTCAAGCTCCCCGTTACTTGAAGTTATATTTTAGGAAGTATTTCTGCTATGATTAAGTGGAAAGTAGCCTTATCATGGTGTATGATATTTGTCCTCGAATTTCAAGGACTTCGATCTGACCTTTATTTTTGTTGAGACCACCCATAAAGTGAATTAAAGGGTGTGCTAGACATTTACTATTATAGTAGTTTTGATATATCTTATTTTTTCTCTTTCATTTTTCTGCTTTTTTCGTGAGATAGTGTGACCTGTAAAAATTAGTTTGGGATGCCCCTATTACCTAATAATTATTTTCATAATAGCCTGTTTAGAGAAGTCAATGACATCATTCTCCAAAAGCAATCGGTGATCTCAAGTTCTGAAGCTCTGCAAGTAAATATTGAAATCACTTTATGTTCTTAGTGAGGGGGACGAGAATTTGCAGCATGACACAACACATATTTTTTATCCTACCTTTGTAGTTTTATAGTTTGAAATGTAAGAAATGAGGAGGATCGTCATCGATAACGTTAGTTCATTCTCAAGTTTTGCGCTTCTAATTGATCTACTAAAACATAAAGGAAGGAAGAAATTTCATTCCAATTAAGTATACATGACCTATACTTTCTTCATTTTAACCCTTAACGTTTATATCTTAAGACTAGTGATCACATTTCCCGCTACTGTTGCCGTCTTTATTGTTGTGGCGAGGTAGAGGTTCGTAGGGATAAGACATTTAGCGATGCACTAGGACTTTCAGGAAATATTCATTTCAAGGCATTCAGTCTGTCAGTCTACCTGGTCCTCTGCGCCACAAGCAGGAGAAAATTTGAGAGATATGAGGAGTCATGAACCCGGGACTTGACAGTGTAAGCCAGGCCGCCTAACTTCTCTACGTCACAGCTATAGACGACCCTCGCGATATGCCTGACACAAAATTTCTATGAATCAAAATGACCAGATTTTTAATTGCAAAGTTACTAATACAAAAGTCAGATCTGGATTATGAAGTTTTTATAGTTTCAATGATTTTCAATTGTGGTTCAGGATGGTCTTTTCTAACTTGATAGGTATTTTTTTCTCTGCTTTGTCTAGTGCTAAGTTCTCTTGATTGTTCTGACATTTTGAACAACTGGCTGCTAATCACTGCGTTTGGTCGTTATAAAACATTGGGAGATGGAGTATGTAATATTTCCGGACTCTGATTCAGACACAGATTACAAACTTATAGGAGACAAAAGTTAATGGTTTAAATGAGCATATATGTTTTTTACATTTCGCATGCGCCACTAATAAAGATGCGTGTCTTAGATAATATACTAAATAAAGTTTAAAGTCTTGCTATGCCAACTAAGTTAAAGGATCATCAACCCCCAAGGTAGGCTTAAATTATTCATCGTCAAATCATGCATGGCCAATCAACCAAACCAATCTTCCCTGAAAGGAATCATGAGCAGGTCTTCTGGTCTTGACCTTGATCTGAGATTCTGATTCCTTGCTGGGTACGTCCGAGGGTTTAAAGTCTGATTATTCTTGTACACTGCGAGATCTGTCGGTATTTAAAAATTCATCGTACTGCCTGTTGAAACTCGATTGTGATGTCCAGGATCCAACGCAGATCTGAAGCAGAGAACTCGTATGTAGGGCCTCATTATTGATGCGTAACGCATTATCTGGTGGTCAAAAGCAGTACCTAATCGGGAAATTAGGGAACTGTGTCCACAAATTTTCATAAGGGGATGCAGATCCAAAACTCAAACTTGTGGCCGCCAACAAACGAGGTTTAAGGTAAAATTTTTGCTGCATATGCATGATCTACGGCAGTTACCTACCTGATGTGGTAATGCCAGGCTGTGTATGGTCATGTTTATCGTCCAGATATACACGTGATTTACCCTAAACCCCTATTAGGTGCCTGCTTATCGCCGTTAAAATTGGAATCTGTTCGGTGTCAATTTTTGGCTAAGTGAGCCATATTTGATCGTTCCGAAGTGAGTTTTGTCAGCATCCGGATATGACACGCATCAGCTCGTGTATCTTGTACGGTATTGAAGCAAGTGTGCGAGGTCACTTGTACTGTCGTGTATGTTTTGATGCGCCTTGGGCTTCACTTCCATTTAAATGCGAAGAACTTTGTGTTTCACGAAGTGACAAGTGGTCATTCATATGTAATGGTTATTTTCAATTTGTTTATAACATTTTTAATTTGTATCTCTACTGCAATCTATCTTAGTAATAGGCACTATTTTTAGTGCGTATTTGTCGTGTCTATTTCTGGTAAGTGGATAAATTACATTTGTTTTTGATCAAACTTTTACGTTGTTTGACAAGTCTTGACAAACTAGTATGACTGATGTTCAACTCCTTGCTAAACAAGCATAGAAAATTCCGAATAAAGGTATCTCATCAATATAAGATAATTTAGTACCTTAGTTTTCTTTGAATGCGCACCATCTTTGCACTTGTCTTTAAAGAAAAGTCTTGTGTATATAATAATACTAGATAGTTCCCGGAGAAATACCACGGTTCAGATTTGACTACTTTGAAATTAATGTAAGGTCGAATGTATTGAAGGTTTACGACAAATTATTGTGTTCTAAATGCATATATACAGAACTTCCGTTCCTATCCTATCAGCTGATAACATGGCCTAGATTATACCCGTAGACATTCTATGGTTTGAAAGTGGAAAAGTAAGAATATATGAAATAAAATACATTTTTCAGTTTTACCTGTGGTACTATCAATCTAGACAGAACTTCCATTCTGTATCTTGCCTACCGATAACATGTGCGTGTAGGAGAAAAGGTCTTATAACGGAAAAAATGGAGTATTGTATAATGATCCGGTGCCTTTGGTATCCACAATACAATGCTTATAATCTGTATGCCCGTTCTGATTTCAGTTTGATCATTTTTCTTCAGTAATAGATAGGAATAAATGGGACAGACACACGCAGAGAGAGAGACACTGTCTATTATATAGAATGATACAAAAAAACGGGAAATTTTCAACAGTCCAATAAAACCAAGAGTGATAAAAGAAAAATATTTCAATTATAGTAATTGAAACCTTAAAACATGTCATAGAAGAAACAATGACGGAGTTTTCATTATTCAAAAATTACGTCCCATAGATAGCGTCCTCCTGTACGAATGTATTCTTGAAATCGGCTGTTGAGATTCATCATTGACCGCTGCAATATCTCAGCTGGGATACTGTGCATTTCATCCTTAATCCTCTGTTTTAACTCATCTAGAGTTCTTGGTCGAGTCGTGTACACGTTACTTTTAAGATAGCCCTACAAGAAAATATCACAAATGGACAAATCTGGCGATCTAGGGGGCCAGGGAACGGTACTGAATCTTGAGACTTTCTTAAGGTAAGTGATTTGTGTCGTTATGGAAGATGCTGATAAAATGCTTGCGTGAATTCTTCAGGCTGTATGTAAAAATTGCTTCGCAGAACTCCCCTCAATAAATCTGTGAATGACTTAGACTGCTATAGGTCTTTCGCCCACTAGCGTTTCAAGCTCGACAAACTTGAAATACAGCAATACTGTTTATTTGAGCTTGAAGTAAAACAATACTGATTATATAACGATTTAAAATACAGCAATACTGATTTTATGAAACAATCCAATACTGAGACTAAGCTGCTCTTGGACTGGTCCTTCCAGCTGCCCCGATACTCGTGTTTTGATCCCCCTATCCTAACCTCTAGATGTGGCTAGGCACACTTGCCAGGCTCCCAGCATCCTCTATGTGCGGGCGTCAGCACATCGCTCACTCTGGCGCTTCACATTGAAACGCTCTGTAATCCCTGCTCATTTTTCTTCACAGCGAGCCTTCATTTCTAACGAGACTTTTTGAAATTTTGAACGCAAATAGAAGTTTAATGTATCATTATGTAACTGATGGGGAAAATATGTTCACTGCATCGTAATTTAACCACGGTTCCATCGAAGCATTGATCATACTGCTAAATTTTACTGAGATTTATGTAGTTGTGTTGTTTTCGTGCGGTTCTTAAACTGATCAACAGTGTTGTTGATATAGCTTTTTAATATCTAATAATCAAAGTGTGTTCATTGTGCTTCAAGAAATTCTTCCTTGACTTTTCCAGGAGAAGTGAAGTGGTATATATCGGAAGCTGAAGCACGATGTCATTTCCCTTCATAAATTGAAAAATGAACGTAATTTATCTTTATTAAATTTGCAGTCGTGCTGCATTGTGATGCTGCGGAATAGGTTCCGTTTATCCTGTTACCTCGAGC